>NDGM011042847.1:0-12512 GCA_002564305.1 Octomys mimax | reverse complement strand
TCCTTCATTTTGAGTGTCGGGTATTTGTCCCAGCAACGAGAGAAGAGTAACTAAGACAGGGAGTCAGGGGTAGTAATACTCTAATCTGAGTTTTGATTGGACAGATTAGTGATACTCTCATAATAAAAAATAAAAAGAGCTGGCAATGTGGCTCAGTAGTGGAGTGTGCACGGGGTTCATATCCAGTGCCACAGAAAAGAAAGAATGAATGCCAAAAAAAGATAGACTGGTAACACAATAAATTGGTACATAATTTAAAGATAATTATTGATCTGATTGGTTACTTCATTGTCATCAAAAAGAGATGTTTTCTCTCATCTTAATTTTTTAATCACCAGAAAATATACCTGATCTTAGGAAAAAAAAACTGCGAATAATTAGTGATTTTTTTTCATTTCTTCATGTAATTGGGTAGTTAAGATGGGCATGATAAGCATTATTATTTACGTGAAATGATTTTGGAAAATTTTTTTACAGAAAATATTTCACAGCTGCCATTCATGAATGCAAAGAATAGCAAGGTATCCTACACAAAAGCCATCAAAGTAGGAAGAACTTTGATGTGATCTAAAAAAAATGACAAGATACAATAATTCCTTTGTTAAAGGTACTCATAATGTGCATTAGGAGTGTCAGTAAAACACTTTTACATACTCTGATGCTTTTCAAGGAGAAGAAGTATGTCTTCATACTTCTGCTTGGGTTTTGCAATAGTGGGAAGATTTTATAATACAATCAAGCAGTCACATGACAGAAGAGTTAATTTGAAAAAAATTCACTTATATGTATGAACATGTTTGTCCACAAGAGCAAGGTAAGACTCAAGAAGTTGAAAATGTAGAAGCAGCAAGAGGGCCAGCCAAATAACTCAGCAGATTAAAGTGCCTGCTAGCTGGTGCAGGGGCCAGGAGTTTGGTTGCTGGGCTTGCTGTGCTGGGCCCCCTTCCCAGGTGCTCTGAGATGCTGATTATGACTGGGCATGGTGGCACGCTCCTGTAATCCCAGCTCTTGGGAGGCTGTAAACAGATAGATCTCTATGACTCCAATCTAGTACTGAGACCCTGAACACCCTGTAAAACCTGCCCTAAAAATACNAAAAAAAAAAAAGAAAGAAAAAAAAAAAAAAAAGAAGAAGAAGAAGCAGCAGCAAGAGTGGGAAAAGATAATGGGACAGCAACTCCTGTAGTGATGAATTATCAAATATCAAGCAAAACAGGAATAAAATAACAAAATGGAGTAAGTCATTCAAGGTTTTCATTTCTGCAGCCAGGCCAGCACTAACAGGAATATTTGAAAGAAGAAAAAGCAGCCTTATTTTAGAGTTATGCAAATACATTTTATAAACATTGAACATCAATTGTCTGTGCTGTAAATTCTATAGAAACCCTTTTTCTGAAACATCGAAGTGATTATTTCAGAGTATCTACCTTTATACATCAAAGGAGTATATAATATTTTTTAGAACAGGAAACCATGATTTCTTCCTCATGTATATTTTATAATTACCTTGTGTTTATTTACATTTTATCCTTACCAGATATTTAGCTAATGTCCTAACACTTTATAATGGCTTGTAAAATTTGACATCCTTTGTATTTACATTAAATAACAACCAATTAATTAAAAATATTTTATTTTGATTTGCTTTTATCTTCTAATTTCATTTCCATGTTGCCATTCCTGTCCCTTTTACACTTTTTATATTTCCTGCTAAACAATTTTTACACAGTTTTCTCTTATGGTGTCTCTTACTACATAATAGATGGATGAGGTATAATATCACAAAGGTTAATACTTAGTTGTGTATCATGAATACAACAAGAATTAGAAATGGAAAGAAAGGCGTTTAAACATGAGAAAAACTGGAGATCATCTTGGAAGACTTAGATTAAGTTCTACAAAATCATATCAGAGAAGGTGCCTTCCTATCAGGGCAGGTAGATTTTCAGTGCAGGCATGTTAATAACCAAAATTCACAGTCTGAAGGCAGAGAACTTTAACTCTCCACTGTCACTTTCAACGCAGCATCAGTCAGCTCCAGTGGAGTAAAGATATTCAGTTCCTGACAACCAGGAAGCAGAATGCTTTGAGGGCCAGAGCTGAGAAGGCAAGGGCTAGACATAGACCCCCAAGCAATGTCTCCATGTCCCACCATCTTAGTCACTTTTCTTTCATTGCCGAGACAAAATACCTGACACCCAAGATTAAGGAAGAAAACCTTTATTTTAGTTCATAGTTTGTTGAAGTTTCAGTCCTTACTCATCTGGCTCTAAGGCAGGATAGTGTGGCAATTGGACAATAGTTTAAGGTGCCAGAAGACAACAAAGCAAGAGTGAAAGGGGAGAGAACAAGCCTTTCATCCTCTCTCATATCATAAGTGGGCTAGGCCCCCCTCTGGTTGATATAGCGCTAACACTATCTCCATATCCTCCAATTGCACAGGCTCAGGATGTTTACAGAGTAAGGACCCTGGCCCTGCTATTACTTAATTAAACTTCTAAAGTTCTGCAGTTGACATGATGAACCACAGCCCAGCACAGTGAGAGCATGCCCTCCATACCACTTCACGTAGAACTGCTGAGTTAGTTAAAATTCTAGACTTCTCAAGTTGACACATATGGCAACCTTTGTGCCCACCTAGTTACTCGGACAACTAGAAGAATGTTCCACAGAGCCAGTCAAGTTGAATCTCTAGTCTATCTACCACACCTTACTCCTTTTCAACTTTATCACTCAAACACATTTCCTTAAACCATACTTAATTTCCAATAAAGGCAATTGTAAAATCATTGTTCTACCTAACAGAATTCATTTGTCTCATATATAACCGTAAACCCAATCATCCTTTTCCCCAAATCTCAAAAATCCAAGTCCACCACCCTGAGAGTTCAAGCACACTTTTAGCAGAAAACTTCCTTAAAAAAAAAGTTACATAATCCTAAGATGCTATGATACAGTATGAGCATTCCTATTGTAAAAGGGAAAACAATGAAACCAAAGAAAGATTAGAAACCAACAAAGAAAATATTAAATCCTGTAGCTCTGTATCTGGAATCCAGAGCATACAGTGGGAGAATATTAGTTCCAAAATACTTGCAGAGCCTCATAATCATGACTTTTGTAGGCCTTTCTGTTGGGCTGTTTCCATTCAGAACCTACAGCTTTTCTCAGAAATTATTCTATATTTTTGGCATATCAGACTAGTAGCTTTTCCACTGTACCCTTGGCTTAATTCCTATGACTTCATTCGTTGCCTGGTCAGGGTCTGTTCATGTGACCTACCGTGCCTACCATTGGTGTGTGTCCCCTAGCCTCACAGCTTTTGCAAAATTTCTGCATACTAACAAAATCAGCATCAAGTGGATAATAGTACCATCTATTGTTGAGACAGAAGGGAGGTGCCCTTGGAACATGACTACAATCCCGTTTTGTTCTGGATGACTGTGCACAGTAAATTAATACTTGGATATTAGTTCCTTTTGGGGAATTAGGTTTTAGTTCAGGAACTCTTCCTCAAAAGAAATTTTGATATATTTGTTCTTTTGAACTTGAAATGAATGGTGTATGGTTGCTTCTTAGATCATCAAGGGATCTTTCCTCATGTCCCTTGTATAGAGTAGTTGGTTTATTTTAGTGGAATTATTTTCTGTATAAACCATCTGTTTTGTGGCCCCAACTTCATCCATAATTTCTCCTGGGCCAAATTTAAGATTTTAATTTTTTTTCTGCATTGCCTTTTTCTCCCAATCATCACAGTAATTCTGGCTCAAAAGTATAATCAGTACTCAGACCACAGCCTGAACATTAGACTCTTTTAAATTTCCTGACAGATTAATTAGTACACTGCCTTTAGTTCCACAAAATCTAGGATACTAGGAAAATGTACAGCTGCCAGGATGTGCCTCATATGGCATTAGATCCAGTTGCCCGTGAAGTCCACGGTCCCATTTGAATCTCTTGAGCTTGTTAGTCTGAGCTCTGACCAAAATCACCCATCATGTTCTATTTGTAGTATTCTAAGATATTGCTAGGCTAGTTTATAAAGCCTTCAAAACCTTTCTAAACTCCTGCAAATCACTCCAAAGGCTTATAAAACATATGGCTATATATAGTCAGAGCATTGGCTCCACTCTTGGTATTAATTTTCTGTATTATTCAGTTTGTGGCAGAGATGCAGCACCCAACATCTGCGAATTGAAGCAGCTATTTAGTTTTCTCATAGTTCCAGTCTGTGATTGGCTGGCTCCAAGACAGCCATCATGGCAGAAGGGCATTGTGAAGCAAGACTACTTACTTCACATTGCTTAGGGAGCAGATCTGAGGAAGAGGGCCTAACAGGAAGGGAACAGGGAAGAGTATTGGACCCCAAGGAATCATCTCCATGATGTACCCAGACACATGGCGATATATGTTCTGCCACTCTCCAGACCTGATCCCAAAGTCAACCAATTTGAAACTTTACTGTAACCCACATGAAAGTTGTGTGAAGGTGTAATGCATTTCAAGATTGCATAACTATGTTTCAATTTGCTTCATTTTGAGATGAAGCTACTATGTCACCCTGTAGCATCATCCCTTGTCATGTGTTTTTACCTTCACTGGTGAATTGCCATTACAGAATCAATTAAGTGCGTTGGCTTAATTATACCATTTAGTTTATCCCTTCTCTCATATAAGTGTTGTGTCCCATTGGAGGCTGTTCCTTGTTTGTCCTTTCTGGGGTAAAACAAAGTGGAGAGGCTCACAGAATTCATGATATAGAATACCTAGAAAACAAAAAACCCATATAAACCATCACATATAGAAATACTGACACATAATGTGTGCCAGAGGATCAGTTCTGAGATATAAATGCATAAGAATAGATTTTAAAAAGAACATTTGTTCAGTCCTAGTGCAAGACAAATATATTGTGTGATGAGCATTAATTGCCTTTGTTTTTGATAGATTCAGCCAAACTTGAGGAAGACATTCAGTGTTTAGTAAATTAGAAGTCTTTCATTAAAACTTTATTCAACACATATTGACTGAACACCTACGAAATTAGTTGGTGGAGAGTTAATGATAAACAGCCCCTTTCTATTGTCCTCCTGCTTCTTAAAGTATAGTGTAGACGATAAGCACATAAACAGGCAATTATATTGTTCTATGGAGCCAAATTAACACAGGGTGGCAGGGAATCTCGGGGTGTGTATAATTACCTACACCAGGTGGAACCAGTCAACACAATACAGAGAAACATTTAAGTTCGTGAAGACAGTTTGTTACAGTTTCTCCATGGCAGAATGAAGAGAATCTAACAACACTAAAAAAGACATAGCTTTAGAGAAAAATATGAGTAGCCATCAAGTTTTTAATGCGTAAGAAATACTATTTACTGAATTTTGTGGGTAGAATTTATCTTTTCAGATTAGGAAGGACAGCCTTCAGTAGTTACAACAAGAAAGGCAATGTTTAGTGGACAATAACTCTTGTACAGTTTCCAGTATCCCTGCAATGATTTCAAGAGCATCACAGTTTTTGAACAAGTTACGGACACTCACCCACTGATGTGTGCATTTATTTCCCACATCATGATGGAATTACTTTAAAGCATAACTGAAGGGTATCTCTTTTCTTTTATTTTCAAATGGAATGCATTTTTCACAACTGACACTTCTCAGGCAAGATCTATGAAGCATTTCTCAGTTTGGTAACATCTGTGGTATCATAACACAAGATTGTCCACTGAATTTATTCATAAATTTAATCTAGTACTTCCTGAATTTATGTATCAAAACTCACGAGCTCTCCATCCTCTTTTTTTGTAGTAACCAAATATTTCTCTTACTCATCATAAAATCATGCACATTTAATGTATTTTCGTTTCTTGCACTAAAAATACGGAGGATGAGTAATTTAATATATGAGTTCATTCATTGACACTGACACCAATGTTCTCAAGGAATTTTGAGAATAACAATGTTAATAGTTGCCAGTTGACTTCCTATATTGGATTTTAAATGACCTGAAAGAAAATAAAATATAAAGAAACCAGTTAAAATTATTTAGTTTGTTCTGTCAAAGGAGTCTTTCTGAACTTCAGATAGAATATTCTTTTCTACTAGAAATCAAAACTACAATAACAATACACATGAACATTTGTATTGATTGTTTAATGTGACCCAAGGATGCAGCTAATTGAGTGTATAACTCACAGGAAATGGCAAGAGAAATTACTGTCATCATTTTATAGACGAAGGATGAAAGGCTTAGAGCAATTTAGTCACTCAAGGCCACTGTGTAGGAATGATTTTGTGCTTCCAACCCAGAATTTAAGCCTTTTACAAACCATGGGCAATATCTACAATCCTTGGGATTAAACATTGGGCAGCTTTAATATTTGATGAAAAGCTATTCCTTTTTGTCATGTTCTAGGGGACTTGAATTCAGGTGTGCTTGTTACTACCTCTCCAGGAAACCTATTTGTCATGCTCAATAGCAAATTTAAAGCATTTGTGTATGGAGAGAAAAAAAACCACGCTCATTTTGAGCCACCAGTTGCTTGTCTTCTTTTACACTAATAATTGCAGCCCCTTGGAGAGCTCAGCTCTTGCAAGAAATAAAGCCAGCAATATTCTATACTTTTTAAGGTTAGTAAATAATATTCCTTTTAAAAAACACATTTCCCCTAATAATGTCATTAAATGTATTAATGTTGCCAAACTTCTCCATCTCATTTCCCTATTAGACAACTTTTATGTTTCTCACTTCAGGGTGTGAAAGGAGTGCACAACCTCTTCAACTGCTGTAAAAAAACAAAGAAATTATAGAGCAAGGCTGCCACTCTGCCTCACACTGGGCTGCCTGGGCACTGCACCGCAGTTCACACTTTTGTAATAGCTATGAAATTTTTCTTATGTTTTCAAAAATCTTTGTGTTTTGCTGATTTTGTCAGACTAAATGAGCCCATTTTCTGTACATAATCTGAATAGTTGCAAAATCTTTAAATTAGAATTAATCTATCCAAAGGCTTTCATGTTGAAGACACACCAATATCAGGCTCTACTTTTACCCTGATATGTTATACACATGCAAATATGTTTTTTTATTTTTATATTAATTCTATTGAGAAAGAAGTAGCAATGAAACAGTTTCAAAACAGGTTAGTAGGACAGTTACAAAAATTAATGCACTGCATATTGTTGTCTTTGTAGCAGTTATTCATAGTATAAGATACAGACCTGATATCTTGTCTAAATACTATTAGTTCAAATTTTCTCATTGAACTAAGACAAAGTAGATGTATATCTATGCTATTTTGTATATACAGATATATTTTTTTCTACTACAAAATGGTCCTCATTTATAGCCCCTCTTTTGTTTCTTTTTGTCATAGATGGGTATTCCATTGCCATTCATATATTGTAGGTGCATGAATTCAGCAAAGTAATCCAGTATAGTCCAGTAGTCCATAATAGTGAGTTATCTGCATGAATGGCAATGCCAGAAGTTGTTGACTTGAGCCTTTATAGCACAGCATATTAATATGGCTTTACTTTTTTGAGGGTATTTGACTGACCTCATCAGATACAAAAGTTACATTTTTGTTATATAGGTCTTGCTGTATCTTGGTCTTAACCATCCAGCAGAAAAGCAAATATCCTTTTAGAACTCTAAAACTATTGGTAGCCTCCAAGTAATGGCTTTTTCTATTTTTGACATGAAGAGTCACCGTGAGTCCCAGGCTTCTCTTGGATTTGTGATCCTCCTAGCTCAGTCTCCGAAGTAGCTGAAAATTTTAAGCATGTACCCCTTTACTCAGTGTGGGCTTCCACTTATATTGGTGGGAAATTTGTGTATCTGACCATTCTGGATGGATAACAACCAGCAGCAATAAAGACGAAGGCTTGAATCAGCTTTGAGAAATACATGATTTTGCTCCATTTTCAAGCATCATGCTAAAACTATGTGAACAATAATTACTCCCAAAACTTTTGCTCAGTAAATACTCACATGTAGGGCTGGCCAAATAGCTCAGTGGATTAAAGTGCCTGCAAGCTGATGCAGGGGCCAGGGGTTCGATCCCCAGGGGCCTGCTGTTCTGGCCCCACCCCTGGGACATGCTGAGATGGCAATTGAGACTGGGTGCATGCCTGTTGTGGTGTGCACCTGTAATTCCAGCTCTTTGGAGGCTGTAAGCAGGTGGATCACTATGAGTCCAATCTAGTAGTCAGACCCTGATCACCTTGTAGACCCTTCCCTAAAATAAAAAAAAAAAACCCAAACCTCTCATATATCATCTGCCTTTATAGACTTTCACTTTGATTTTAATAGTTAAGACTTACCAATTGTATTTCTGAAAAATAGCTGAAATTCTATTTATGATCATCTTTATTTTTATTTTTAAATACTTATTTGATAAGAAACTATCAGCCAAATTCTCAACAATAAATCATTTTAAATAATTGCCACAAATCAGAACCCACAGTAAGGTGGATAATACAGAATAATGCTAACTGTGGAAAGATGATTTTAAAGTTGTGGCTATTGCTGTTTAATGCCTTGGTGTGGTACATGAGAACAACTGTGATTTCTTATTAACAGTTTTAATTAACTTTTAATTGATTTCTAAAAACGTAAGTGGTTTTATTATAGCCTCACACACTGAGTTGCTTGGCTAAATATTAAACATCAATGTGAAGTTCTTCACAGTACTGCTGATAGATAATAAGGGTTTCTGTGTTTGATTATCTTAGCAAGTTTTTTTTTATCTTAGCACGTTTTATGTACTCATCTATAGTAACTCTTACACTAGAAACCTCCTTGCACAGTGAGCTCATGCTGCTTTACACTTCTCAAATAATCACAGTACAGAAAAGGAAAGAAAAAGCTTAACATTTCACGTTCTATTCTCCTTGGCCCCATTAGATCTATGTCTGAGTATACAGGAGCTTTAGAACCAATTAGAGCACCTATGTCTTTTATTCCATAGACATCAAACACTCATCTTTTCAAGGATATGCAGTGTATTAAGTGGTGGTAGATCAATCAGGTCAAAGTGTGTGTGTGTGTGTGTGTGTGTGTGTGTGTGTGTGGTGTAGTGCAAATTTGCCATATTACTTAAATTTTAACTGATTTAAATGGATTTAAAATGAATTATGAAAGCTGATTTACGACAGTGCCCATCTAACATTTACTTTCAGCCTACTCATTGAATTTTTTTTTCTTTTTTAATATTTATTTAGTACAGGGTCTACAGGGCCTCACTATACAGATCACACTCATAGGGATCCTCCTGTTTTCAGCTTCCCAAGCACTGGGATTACAGGCACATGCCACCACTCCCAGTCTCAATTGCTCTCTCAGTGCACCCTGTGGGTGGGGCCAGCATAGCATGCCAAGGATTGAATCCCAATCCTTGCACCTTTCTCAGTAGGTGCTTTAATCCACTGAGGTGTCTGGCCAGGCCTGAATATTTTTTTCAATATTCCTCTTAACACAGTATCTCATCACAAAATGGAAATTTTTCTATATTTGCAAAAGGCTAAAGTTAGGGACCTTGAGGTGAGACTATTTCTTTGTAGTCAAAAGGTAAACATACTGTACTTATGTAAACCCTGAAAGGGGAAGAGGATGACCCAAGTATTGGCAAAGAGATGAAGTGGAAAAAGAAAAAAGTCCAATTCAAAAATTTCAAATGGGGCTTGACCATCATTGGTGCCCTAAGGGATGGAGGAAGAGTGCTGGCCATCAGGGGATGCCCATGACAGTTGGGAGCTGGGGTTGGTTCTTGTGTCACCACCACGGAAGTGGAGATCTCAGTCCTATAACCTTAAGCAACTGAGTGCTGGCCGTAATTTGCTTTATCAAGAAAATTGTGTACACCTTGAGTCTCTGGTAAGAACAAGCATTGCTTACCCTTCAGTCTAGCGAGCTCTCCAGTAAATGTTTAACTTTCAAAACAAAATTGATTTGAGGAAGCTGAAGAATTTATGATAATTTATTTTAATAGCCATAGAAAGCAGTCCTTGACTCAATATGGTACAACTTTATTTTCACTTTTGTGATGGTGCAAATGCAATATGTTCTCAGTAAAGCCTCTACCATAAATTTTGGTCTTTTCCAAGGCCAGCAGTGTACAGTAGAACACTGTAGGTGCTGAGCCACAGAACTGAGCTAGCGGTGACCTGCTCCCAGCCCAGGACTAATGCTCTACAAGGGAGTAATGTGTTGCTGGATTATTCTGTGAATTACATATGTTAAGTGTAGTTTTGGCTTACTATGTGTTAACATGATAGTGGGTTTATCAGGGTATAATCTCATGGTAAGGGAAGGAACATTGGTATGGAAAGAATCAAGGAGCCTCCTGGAGGTATCAGTTCAGGAGCTGGACATATGGAGGGCATGTTACCCAGCACACTCCTGCACAGCCACACCCCATGCACAGTCACTCATGTGTTGGCTGAATTAAAACTTTCTATCATACTAAAGCTTCAGCTACCTGGAAGAATAAAAGTGACAAGCAGAGCTGGGGAGATTGCTCCATGATACAAGCACCTTCCTGACAAGTTCAAGGACCTGGTTTCAGTCCTGGGTATGACATACCATGCCAGGCTCGAAACCTCAGGCATGCCCTGCAGGCTACCAAAACTAGGCATCTTGCCACGTGCCTCTAATCCCAGGGCTGGGGAGGCTGAGGCAGGAGGACCACTATGAGTCTGAGGTGCATAGTGAGACCCTGTACCAATTAATTAATTAAATGATTAATTGCATAAATGAATGATTTCCTGACCTTAAATTGAAAAAAATATGACAGGAAAAGTGACCCAAAATGTAAGATTCTAGTCTAATAAATAAAGCATTATGTTGTGAAGTTATTTTTTTTTTCTCAAACTTGATAAGTTTTCTTTCAGAAAATAGTGGGCTGTATCTTTTGTTCTTTTGCACTACAATGACCAGCATAAATGACTTATCAATAATGTGTGGGGCAAAGTGTAGGCAAAGTTCAAAAGTAGAAAACATGTCTATGGAAACATCTTGATTCTTTTCTTTTTCCCATTGAAGCACTTATTTTTCAGTTCTAGAATTATAAAAAAGCATTTCCATTTTAGCATTTCATATCCTTATTTACATCTCCCCTAAGACATTTGACCAAATATTAACTTTTCATCAGTCTCAGATTATATGTATGCTTTCAAGAGTGAAAATAGCATACATTATTATTTGTTAATGTATTTAGTACAGGGTGTACAAGGCCTCACTGCACAGATCTGACTTGCAGTGACCCTCTTGTTTTCAGTCTCCCAAGCACTGGCGTCACAGGTACATGCCACCGTGCCCAGTCTCAATCGGAATCTCAGCGCATCTCGGAGGTGGGGCCAGCACAGCACACTGGGGATTGAACCCCAGTCCCTGCGCCTGCTTAAGCAGGGGCTTTAGTCTGCTGAGCTATCTGGCTAGCCCATACGTTGTATTTTTTGTAGATGACCTAAAAATGTAATCGTGTCTACATCTTGTACCGTGAATAGCCAGTAAGAAGACAACACCTCGACTCTTTTGCAGTAGTCTTTTCTCATTGGCACCCTCTAACTCTTTCATCACTTTTCAGAAGTACACCTCAAAGGATGTTACCTTAAAAGGCTTTGGTGTTTTGCTATGTCTAGTGCAATCCTGCCAAAAGGTCTGGCGTTATGACAGATAGAAGAAATACATTCATGAGGGCTGGCCTGACAGCTCAGCGGACTAAAGCACCTGCTTAGGCAGAGCACAGTGGCCGGGGTTTGATCCCCCGTGTCCCATGCGGGTCCCGCCCCAGGGCACGCTAAGACGGCGACTGAGACTGCGCGTCGTAGCGCGCGCCTGTAATCCTAGCACTTGCGAGGCTGAAAAGGGGAGAATCACTCTGAGTCTGATCTATTAGTGAGACCCTGAAGACCCTGCCCTAAATACAATAATAATAATAATAATAATAATAATAATAAATTTAAAGAAAGAAACACATTGATGATCATGACTTTCACGTTTCAGACTTCACCATTTTGTACTGCCCACCATCTCTGTAACCACACTGAGCGTGCTTCACCAATCTTTGTGAAGCTGAAGGTGTGACTGCACACATGCTATTAGAATGCATTGCATGGGGCTCCAGGGTGTGTGAAGACTAAGGGATTACTGCATTCCTCATTCAGAAAGCAGTCAAGGGTCTTGTTTTCCTGCA
This sequence comes from Octomys mimax, assembly GCA_002564305.1. Taxonomy (NCBI): domain Eukaryota; kingdom Metazoa; phylum Chordata; class Mammalia; order Rodentia; family Octodontidae; genus Octomys; species Octomys mimax. Next base: position 313 of record NDGM011042847.1, on the reverse strand, counting down.
TCTTCTTGGTGATAGTTTGGGTCAGAATTATATAAACTTTCCTGGTTTCTTGGATTTTTTTTTTAAGGGTTTTTGAACAAATAGTGTAAAGTTGTCATTAATAACACAGTTAAACCAACACAATCCAATAGAAAAATATTTGCTCCACATTTATTCACCTTTCATAGTTATTAATGTAACTTAGAATTCTCAGCCAATATAGATTTTATTATTATTATTATTATTATTATTATTATTATTATTATTTGCAGTACTGGAGATTGAACTCAGGACCTTGTGCTTGCCAGGCAAGCACTTATTCTACTGAGCTATC
>NDGM011042819.1:0-10520 GCA_002564305.1 Octomys mimax | reverse complement strand
CTCTCTCCTCTCTCTCTCTCTCTGTCTCTCTAAATAAATAAATAAATGTTTAAAAAAAAAGAATAAATGGGGGAACAAAACAACAAAAATGCAGAGGGAGTGAAACAAAACATTGAAAATGTGGTAACACAACTCTGCTGTTGTAGGGCCCTTCATTGAGGGAATATCAACAATGTGTTGTCATAAAGCTTTGAAAATAACACATTCAGGAAGACTTGAACTTCCCCTAAATTCCAAGGATGCTTATTGGCACAAATAACATTTCTGGAGTTCCAAGGTGGTAAGGGAAATCCTGGTAGATTAAAAACTGCGAACAAGTGCTTTGGAGTGGAAAGAGCCAATTGGTGCCCGATAGGAATCCAGATCTGCCCAGAAGGTGTAGCCATTAAGAATACCAGCTGCTTTCCTGGGCATGAAAAAATCACCAAGAGAGATGAGACCAGACCCTGAGAAGCACAAAATGTCTGTGGAAAGGAAACCCTCCCGGTAGGAAAGGCTATCAGAACGATGACTTTCCAAGAAGGTGATTCAGCCATCCTCCCAGGAGGCATCCAAACCCAGCCTGTGCAGGATGACAGGAAGTGCATCCTGGGGAGCAGCCTGTCCCTTCCATCCTCCCTGAGTGCCTGGCTGCACTGGCGAGCAGCTTCCTGTCCTCATCCTCTGTGATCTCACCAACAGTTTCTTGGGGGCTTCCTGACCCCTGCTGGAACTTGACATGCTGCCAGTGGGTGACTAAATTAACAGAAAAGAGAAAAGAGAAGAGGCTCCCAAATCAGATTCCTGAGCAAGCGCCCAGAATGCTACAGAGGACCCCGTGTCCTCAGCACTCACTTACTGCTGATTCCAAAAGTAGATTTGTTCTGCAGGTACCTGCGTTGATGGCTCTGGGCCTACTGTCCAATAGTCAGAGTTTTAAGTAAATAACTTTCTAAACTTTATTTCATGATGTCTTAGTCACCTTGCAAGGCTATTCTCTGTGGAGGTTGAGTCAAAGAGATGTGGCAAACACAATAACCATTTCTGCAGGCAGTTTCTTTCAAGCAAAGAGCAAAAGAACCTTCAGAAATGATATGATTTCACAGAGACCAAATGCCATGGCATAGAACTGAAAACGGGCATTGAAGAAATCAAAAGGGAAATCAAAACCCTGAAGCAAATGGAAAAGGAAAGACAACATCCCAAAACTGGTAGGTTACAACATGGATGAACTGGGAAGCATTGGGCCACAGCTCGACACAGACATGGGAAATACCAGGCACAGTCACTTCATATTTCTTTCCCTCTTGATTGATATTCTTGGAAGTCTATTTAGACACTGTCTGGAACAAGACAGAATGTAAGAAAATCATGAAAAATGACGTAAAGAAAGCCATGTCTGCAAACTACAAACAAGAGTAGTTCAGAGGAGTAGACATCCTAGCTTCAAATAAGTTCAATACTTAGCCAGAAATTCTCCCCCAAAAGAAGGACCAATGAACCCAAACTAAGTCAAATTAGTTGCAGCATGTAAATGAAAGGCGAGACAAGCAATCTGAAATTTAGCTCCAAATTGTGTTTGCAGTCTTATTTTTAACCAGTGTGTGCATTTCCGCCAGACTGTTCCAAAGTTATCTTAGATAATCAAACTTCCTTTAGCTTTATTGTCTTCTACATGAGAGGACAGCACACTCATGTGAAGTGGAGGTTAACAGGCCACCTAAAAGCACGGTGGTGTGCCCAACCAACCAGTCCTGCTGCAAGCTGCCGCAGCCATCTACACTCAGGATGTCCCGTGTCCCCAGAGGTCTTTATGCTGTGCAGAGTGTGCTTCCTTTCAGGCCCGACCATCTTCAAGGGCAGCTGATGCTGACTTCTGGGACAGGGTCCTGAATTCATCAGAGACCTGCAAGACTGCACACTAACTTGGGCCATGAGCGTAGTCTGCTCAAGCCCCCCACACTCTGCAGTGTATGTTAGCAGGAGCACACGTGAACACGACACTCTCCTTCAGCATCACTCCGCAGCTGTCCCTTCTGCCCTTGCAACTGTGCTAGCACCACATCACCACTCTACAGCAGACATGTTTGTCTCCAGGTATAAATGTCTGAGAGGAACGCAGTGTAGCTGTGTATGAGCGTAGTCGGGGGTCTAACACCCTGCACCTTCTTCTCGGCCCCCAGTCTCTTAGTGCCCAGAGATCTGTGTGCAGGTCAGCCTGTCACTGTGGGAAATGCATTGAGCTGTTCTGTAAATTGGATACTACATTCATTAATGTTAGTGGTTGTTTTGAGATGTAAATGTCTGGTACTGCCCTTGGATGAGTACCACTAACTCAACACGTCTTCTCTTCCAGGTACGCCACAATTTCTGTATCCCAGACTTAATCATATCTCTCAGATTCATATGCACACAAAAGTCTTTCCACAATATTTTGTCTTCTTCCAATAGGCCATGACTTGCTATGACTAGGGCCAACATCCTTATTGACCTTAACATAATAGAGCTCTGACCCAACCAATATTGAAATCATTTTCTCACAAAGAGTCAGTTCTAGAAGACTCGGTGCTTATTTACAACTTTATTATACAAATTTATCTCATATAATTACTTATAGAAAGAGTACAGAATAATAGCTCTAATACAGACATCTGTGATCAGCACCTGTGTTACAAGGTGTTCTTGTGAAGGTACTTCTTTTTTGAGAGACTTATGCTTGTGCAAAGGTAAACTTGACAGAGTAGAAAATAATGCTTATAAAATCAGAAGCAACTGGGATTAATCTTGTTTCTTTCCACTGGAACATGTCAGGCCACTTAAGCTGCTTGTTTGTAGTGGCCAGAGCTCTTACACAGGTAATAAAACCCTCTTCCCAGTGTAGTGGTAAGAAGGGCATATGTACATACCACGCACACATGTACATACATGTGCAAGGGGTGATACATACAGTCACAAAGTAAATACTAACTTATCATTAGCAATTATGCATGCTTCAAGGGTATTTCACCAACATATTAACATGAACGCATTATAAGTGCACTTATCCTGCTAATGTAAATTGCAAACATTTGCCTTCACCAAAATCTGTCTTTACAATGAATGTCAGTCTGAAAGATAATTATTTCTTAAGCAAATGGATATTTAAATCAGAATATATCTTCTTCCTGACTTCTCCCATCAGGAGAGAGTGCTCCATCTGGTCTCAATTTTTCTGTAAAAAATAAAAAAAATAATCAGAATATAGATTTCTATAATAAGCCTTTAGACATTGTGTGTATGCACTGCAAATTGAAAACATTTGTAAAAAACATACTCACTAGAATTTCCAGTTGAGTTGTATATTGTTTATTTGCTAAGAAATGTTTTAAAATGTTCTGTAAGGTCGGTGAAATATAGATATTTTAAGTTATTAAACAAAATATCAGTCCCAAACTAACTGCACTTAATGTTGTGATGCATTACTATTCCATTTCTGGCAGTAGATTTCTCTAGTGACACATTTTCAAAGCAGCCCGAGTAAATCTGATGGGTTATTTATGTCCTCATGGACTGAGTCGCGTGTCAGAGTGTTCTCGCGCTCAATTCTTGGGAAAATCGAATAAGAAGCTGAGGCCGTCGGGGCGTGATCCAGGGAGAAGCGGGGGGGCTGCCGCTCAGCGCCCTCCAACGGAAAAGCAGAGATCTTCTGCGCGAACGCGGGCGGCGACCCCAGGAGCAGCATGTGGCACGTTCTGAGTGTGGTTCCTTCAACGCATTTTAATAATAGACAAGAGCACGGGGCGAGTGTGTGGGAAATTCTTCCCATGTGTTTTGACTGTGGAACAAAAGCAACGGCATTTGGCAGATTCACCGGCGTGGTGCAGTCCTGCTGCCTCAGATCCCAGCTTTTTAAGAAAGGTCATCCTGGGAGGTGGAACGCGTGGCTGTGGTTATACTCCTCAGACGGAGGTGTGAGTTCACAATGAGACTCACCCAGGACTTCTGTGAGATCTTTTCTTTGTTGCCAGATCCAACATCGAGGTGATGTTGTTTATACTTTTGACCTTGAGAGAATTGCACAAGCTGACATCATGGTGGACTTTGAATGCAGCAAAGAATGATTAGAACATTAAGGAAATGATGTGCTTAGAAAATGACTGAGAAACAGGCAAGCAGCTCCAACCTCCGCCAGGACAGTGCTTCGTCTCACAAGCACACATTCCTGCTAGACCGATTTTTGTACAATAAAAACATGACTCTGAGACCTAATCCATCTTCCTGGATCCAGCACGGTGCAACTTCTAGCCCTTCCCCCCAAGTCAAAATCAACATTTCAAATCGATCCATGACATCAAGGCAGCTAGGACAAGGCAACCAGAGACACTCATGAATGAGGACTTCTAGAACTGCTTCAGAGGTGACCAGAACGATGAGCTAAGTGTGAAGTGAGGGGACGTGAGTGACCCAAAGGCAATTCATGACAGTGAATTCCTGTAACCTCTTAAAATTTAAACATTAACCATGCTTTTTATCACAGTGCAATCCCAATGGTCTTAGAATTGTTAAGAACAACTACCTCGTTCTTAACAAGGTTACCTTGTAATAGGTGTAGCATAAACTAAAAATGTGTTCGCTATATTTCACTAACATAGTCTACTTCACAGCCTGTCACCACACCCTGCTGCACTCTGATGACTTGTGCTGGGGGTCCCAAGGGTGGGCTGGAGCTCACGGCCACTGCTCAGGCTCAACCCGAAAGCGTGACCTGCCTTTCTCTGTGTTTCCAGAAGAAACTTAAATATCTCTTGTGAAGCAAGATTGGAAAAGTACACAGTACCTATTTAATTAACAATTAATCCTTTATGCTTAGTTTTGACTTTTGCCCCTCCCCCTGGAAACGCACGGGAAGCAAATTTTCAACAACAACAACAACAAAATAGATGCTCTTGTAAAATCTTGGATTTGATTGTTAATTTTGAAAGTGTTCACATTTGAGATTGGATCATTTTTAAATATCCTTTTATCTTTGGTTTTGCAAAATTAAAATCAGGATAAAAATAGCAGTATGACTGCAGCACAAATTTATATAGAAAAATAAACAGAAAATGTGTATGTGAAACTATTTTAAAGTACAGCCGGTGCACCAGTGGAAATTATGATTATTTTCTTATCAGGCGAGAGTTTAGTTAATCCCATTTTTATGAGTTGTGGTGTTCTCGAAATAGATTATTTTAGAAATCCTGCTTCATTATTTACCTAACTTTGGTGATGACTTTAAGCATAAAAGGAAGCAATGTTTATGGCTGCATACTTCATAGATTAACAGTTCTAGAAAGAACTTCAGCTTTCTCTTTTATTAGGTCAATCAAAGGGGATCTTTCTACTTGGGAATGTGCTGGTCTGCATTCAAAAACTCCCAGAACTCGCTAAGTTAGGATGGGGACTCCCGATCACTTTGGTCAGGCTGGGGCTATTCCTGGTCCTCCACAGCCGACTGACAGCAAGCGCGGCCGGAGTCCGGAGGCCGAGACTCGAGGCTCCAGGAGGAAGCCGGGACCTCCCGCGTTCTCGTCCTCCCTTCCCCCTGTAGAGTCCCAGGGCGCACGCTGGCGTCCAGCGCAGCATGCCGGTCTCTCCAGGGCGACACCCACCTGCTCGGATTCACTCGCGTGTCTCCTCACGCCGTCCTGGTCTCTTCCCTGAAACCGCAGTGCTGGATCCTGACGCCGCGAGGGCAGCAACTGTTGTGTCGCTTGAGCGACGCTCTTCACGCGAGGGTGAAATTGAGTCTCCCCCAGCTACAGGACATTGCCTTGCCCGTATTTATTTCGCATATTTCCCACTTATATGTATATTCCTGCCTAGTATAATAAGTGCGCTTCCCCGTGACGTGCAAGCGTGGCTCTGCGGTGGTCTGCCTAGTACCGACTTAGAAGCGGAGCCACGGGAAGCTGCAGGGCTGTGGCGCTCGCGCCAGCACTGCTCCCCTCACCCTGCCCTGCTTCTGGGTGCTTCCCGCAGTCAGCCTGAGGAGTCTGAGGACAGCAGCCCTCTAGGCGTCCTGAGCAGACGACAGGCGGAGCCCGGACCTCGGGCAGCTGGAGTCGCCCGCCGCACGCTTGCCTGGTCTTCCTCCACTCAGCCCACGCATGGCAGAAGTCCCCCCCTCCCGCGCACTGGCCACCTGCGGGCTCCGGCTCGGTCCGTGCTGCTCGGGCTGCGCCGCAGGACAGTCCTCCGCGCGACCGAGCAAAGGACTACGCTCCGAAAGCATTCTCTCGTGCTTTAAGTAATAGAAATTAAAGCAGAGCATTTGTTAACCTGTGCAGCAGCACCAATGCCCTCTGGACATCCTATAATCTCTATAATTTGCTTTTTTAGTTTAAAGGGCATCTAATCTTTGGGATGCAGACTTTTTGGATTGTTTGTTTCACTGACATATGTGATGGTATTTAACAGGAGGCCCGGTCCTTGCGGTGCAGGATTGCACAGGGGGGCTGTGGAGAGACCATAATTCATTTTTCAATATAATGCTGCCGGCAGGCTACACCTCGGGTACATGAGACACGGCTGTGTTTGTTTTCTATGAATTTGCATAAACAACTCCCATTGTTTGTAATACCTCTACATGTGTGATTCATTTATATCTAATTCATTATTTTCATCTTCGTACGTTTTTATATTCTCCTTTTGGAAGGTCTTCTCTGACCTTACAGTCTTGTTTAAAGTGTTAATATTACTGTATTTATATACATTTGATAAAGTTTTAATATAATGTCTGAGCTAGCAGAATATAAATTTCATAAAGGCAGGGACCAGGTCCACACTGTGTGAAACTGGAATAAGAAATAGTTTATGCATTTAAAAATTAGCTTGGGGCCTGGGAGATGGCTCAGTGGAATAAGCGCTTCCCTGTCAAGCACAAGGGCCTGAGTTCAATCCCTGGTTTCGCCAAAAAAAAATAAAAATAAAAATAAAATTAGCTATATTAGGGAAAGAATGAAGGAAAGAAGCAAGGAAGGCAGGGAGAAAGGGAGGGAGGGAGCGAGGGAGGGAGGAAAGGAGGGAGGGAGGGAGGGAGGGGACAGCTACCCAACCCTGAAAAGGAATCATTGCAAGATCTGATTGTTTAAGTTCAAAAACTTCCACTTGCAATAACCATGTAACTCAAGGAAACATATTCTGGGAGGGAGTGTTTAAATGACTGAGATTAATTTTCTCAAGTCTCCTCTTCATTCTGTGTGGGTAGTTATACTAGGAAAGCAATGACACTGTCCTTATTTTTAATTTTATTTTTCAACTTTCTTCCATGTCCAAATACATCAAAGCTTGAAAAGTTTGTAAATTTAGAAATAAGCAGCTACTTCCAAGACTCCTCTCTAGCCTTTCGGGACGCGAGCCCAGGGTCCTTCGGCGCTTGCCAGGTGGGAGTCGATCAGCCCACCTCCGGAGCCGCCAGCCTGCCCAAATTTCCCGGTGCTCTAGGTGGCGTTGGAAATGTCAGCTCCAGGCAGTTCCGCCAAGTTAGAAAATCACTGCTGACGGCTCCACAGGCAGGTAGAGACAGGTGTCTTCATCCGCCTTCTGGCGGGTTCTGTTCCATCAGAAGTCTTGTCAAAAAGGAAAAAGAAAAACAAAAAAGGAGAAAGAACAGTAAAGTTTCTTTGGACAGAGATTTTAAATTTCCAGTGCATCTCAAGCCAAATCTGCCACCCGCGGACCCTCCTGCTCATGGAGACCCTGCCTGTACCTCCTCCCAGGACCAGGCCGCCTGCTGCTCCTCTGCCCCCCTCTGGTCTTCCTCTCCGCCTGGGCTGTTTGCAGGAGGCCCTGACTCTGAGGCTGGTTCGCTTCCTACTTGTGCTCGCCAAAGGCAACGCCCACACTTGCCCTCTCGCAGCCCACCACGGACTCCGTTACACTCGGGCCCGCGTCTCGGGCTTCAGCGTGCCGGTTCCCCCTGGCTCAGCGTGGTCATCCCGAGGCCGTGGTATACCAAGCAGAGCCTCCTCCCCTCTCCTGCTTTGCAGGATCTCGACGGATTGAAATTCAGGATTCCCGCTCTGAGGACAGAGGGCACGGGGTCTCCTGCACCCCTTCCCCTTTCTGTTGCTTCCTCAGAGGGGCGTCTTGCTTCCTCGGCCTTCAGCATACAGCTACTCTCACCACTGCTCGGCCTCATGCGCTAGCCCTCTGGCCTGAGCGCACTGCCGCCCCAGCAGGGAACCCTGCAATGGCCTCCAGCGCAGAAATTTGGTCCCAGGACGAATCTGCAGACAACAGCCAAGTGCTCTTTGTACAATGCAACGCAGACCGTGTCACCTTTACGTCCAGATGCCATGGTGGCTCCATTCCGCAGTTACAGCAAAGGCTCATGCTCTCTGCGGTGCAGTGTGACCTCTCCTGACCTCCTGGACTCCATCGCCTCCCAGGCCTTACACTCTGCCTCTGGGGACACCGGCTTGTGTGCTGCTGTGTGGATGCCAAGGTGCCCAGTGTCTCCCCTCCCTGCCGTTCGCCACTTCCCACACACCAGTGAGAATAACGCTCTTCCTGCCTCTGCGGGCTGGGCAAAGGCCCCTTCCTGCTGAGGTCCCTCCCTCGCAGCCGCAGTCCAGGGGCGCTTCCACTCCCGAACTCAGGACCTTGTGCTTGCCAAGCAAGCACTTATTCCCCTGAGCTGTCTCCCCGGCCCACTCCTCCTGATCTTAATTATTCTAGCTTTCAAGTCTTCTTTCACCTGCACATTTTGTTTAACTGATGCCTTTATTGTGGGTATTATGCGCTGTGTGACTCTCCCACTAGCATTACAAACCACATGGTGCCTCACTTAAATTAGCTAGAACAGTTTCTGCAGTAGAAGGAATTTAATAAATATTTATTGAATGAGTGACACTTGCTGGCTAAAACTGGAGATGGGTCAAGTTTTTTTGCTACCTGCCAATTCCTCAGGATGCTGGACGTCTGAAGCAATGCAGGAGACCAGAAAAGGAGCAAGTTATAAATCATAGGGTGGGACAGGGAGCTTGTGACTGTGGGCTGCAATAAGAGTATCTACCCTAACACTAAGACAGTCTCTCTAAAATGTAAGGAAGATCTGACTCCTTTTCCAGTTCTGACACCCAGCACAGAGCACTTGGTGACTACCGTGTGCTGTCTTCGCAGTGACGAGTCCTCAGACATCAGCTGGGTTTCAGGGGGTCCAGTTCAATTCTGACGCTAGTTTTCAAGACTCACTCACACAAAACAGCTTCTCCTCTCAGTTACCAATGTTTGTTTTTTTTTTCCTGTTTCTCACCAAACAGCTCTATGTTAAAGGTTCTTATAACCTAATCTTCAGGACCAGTTATGCTGGAATTGTTCACAGAACAAAAGAAATCATTCTGTTTTAACCCATTTATTATAAAGCAATACAAAGAACACCTAGAAGAATGGTAAAATAGGCAAGATATGGAGAAGCTGGAAGAAGTCCTATGCTGTCTTGGGGTGCTGGCTCCTATTATTTTTATGTATTTTACAACATATGAAAGCTGCTCTCCGATTCCTATTCTTTTACTGCTTCATGGAAGTTTTGTTGCATATGTGTAATTGACTAAATAATTGGTACTGGAGATCAACTCAAGCCCGAGCCCCTTTCCTGTCCCCAGAATCTGGGAGCATGGCCACTGTGGCCAAACTTCTCAGAGCAGGGTTGTTTCTCCTGGCGCTGCCTCCACACAGATCATGCTGTTATCACACAAAAAGACACTGACCGCTTTGGGCATAATAAGAGCATTTGGGGACTGTGTATCGGGAAAAAGAGGACAACCAAAACCATGCTGCTCATTATTGGCCACAATATCACAGCTGGTTGGAGAGGGCTTCGTGAATGAAAGAAAGAAGGCTGCCAGGAAGGCAACCCGTGCTACAACCAAGCTCCTTAGGAGGATATTTTTAAGGTCTTCTTCTCTGTACCAACAGTAACAAAATAAGGAAAACAGAATCACAGAGAGTAGGGAAGTTCAAGCCTTCCCTTGGAAGCAAATTAATAAAGATGAACACAGGTGATGCGAAGCAGCATAGATACAGACCCAGATGTGACCCTGAGCTTGAGGGTGGAATCCCAAAAGTCCCTTCTTCAGGAGCCACTCGCTGTAAAGGGCCTCAGAAGGGCAGTCAGTGGCAGGCCAGCAATGAGTGACCAGAAATGAACGGGATCAGACACTGGGAGCCTAGACCTGGAGCTTGACTTTGGAGCCTTTTCCTCCATGCTGTGCATTTCATTTCTATTGCTTAATGAAATTTCAGTATGGAGAATGAAGCACTTTTCCTTCTTCTTTGCTGGGTCTTTGGGGAAAGCCCTACCCTGCTTCCTGTGCTTCTGAAAGTGAGAGGAAGAGAGGAGGTGTGAGGGTGGAGGTCAGAAAGATGGAGAGCTGCTTCTCCATGCACAACCTCAGAGGAGAGCCCGTCTCTCAGCCCTCCCACCAGAGCCCTTTGTCATAATAACAAATGACAGCAAAATTCCTAAATTGTACCTGGCACAGGTGCTTCAAGACCTACATTTAAAAAGCATCAAGCTA
>NDGM011042807.1:0-27155 GCA_002564305.1 Octomys mimax | reverse complement strand
AACTAAACAAAAAAGGGGATACAGATGAATGTCCATTTTGTATTTGTGTATTCAAAATGGTTAAGATAATATAATTACATTCTCTTAATGAACAGAGGGATTTGTTCTAATAGTGTTTGTAAATAAGATATGTCTGAATCTTGTACAGCAAATAACCACTAGGAAGAGAGTATACAATGTGTTAATTATTGGAGCTGTCCTACCAATTTGATTTGAAACTGTCTCGTTGCTATTCATTTCTCAATAAATTATGGGAAAAAACTAAAAAAATAAAAATAAATTTATTCCTAACAAGAAGACCATGGTTTTGAAACAGTTCACAGTCTGTTGGAGAAAAGTGACATATTCAAACCTAGGTGGATTGCACATAGATGGATCTATGCATAATCTACAGAAGGAATTATCTAATTTCTGAGATTACTTGAAATATCGTTGTTCCTAGCATCACTCTTACCACGAACATTCACAGTCACAACAATGACAGTGCCTACTGACTGACTCCATCATGTGCCTGGCACTAGGCATGAGATTTCATTTCTTCTTTTATCATCTATCACCCATAATCCTATCTAATAAATCTGGAAGGCTCATATTATCATCATACTTTTAAGGCTCAGATAAATTTTGAAAGCTGCATCAGGGAAGAGCAGTTTTAAAATCTGCTGCATGGACAACACTGAGCCTGAATCCTAATTGCTAAACAAACTGCTTCCAACAACTTCACACAGAAGAAAACCTTTAATATTAGACATAAAGACAGAGAAGGAAAATCAAAAATTTGCAAAGATACTCTACATGTAGAGATGGAGAGGAAATAAAAGTTGTCCTAAATGAAAACATAGAATGATATGAAACACCAGCAGTGTTTAGGGGCTGGTAAGAAGTTTGGAATAGCAGCAATGTGGGCCTTGTGTGGGTAGAAAGATAGATGAGATTGGAGAGGACCCAAAGGAATTGTATACCTCATAGAGGAAGTGGGTGCTTGTTCCAGAGACCATGAAGAACTGTATGAAGGGGTCAAGAAGCCAGAAGATTTGATTCTATTGTTGAAAATGCTACTTTCACAGTGGTGTGGACAAAGAAGTAGAGGAAATCAAGAGGGCTGGATGGAGGAAGGTGGCTTACAAGGCCATGATTCTAATCCAAAGAAGTGGCCGTAATTCTAAGGAATAACTAAACTGAAGGAAAGGCCAAGGTCATTAGAGAAAAGGCCTCCTTTGATAGATTCTCAAAAATTAGATTCTGTAAGACATGCTAAAATGTAAATATGTAGATTGAAGAAGAGGGAAAGACTGGGGTTGAATCTACCACCCATATTCCTGGCTTAATACACTAGGTGGGCAGCAATAGAAGGTGGGCTGGGTGAGGGTGCAGATAAGGAGATGATGGCTGCAGTTCAGGCACTTTAAGATAGCAGTAGGAAAGGAGGCTGCAGGGCTGGAGTGGGGGGCACGGGTGAGACATCGATGGGATGTGGTCATGGAAACTATAGGAATAAAATAGAGAAATCTCATGAGATCAGAAAAAGCCACAAGAATGCCAGTGTTTAAGACAAACACTGAAAATTAAAAGGTTGAAAATGCCCTGATAAGGAGGAACGTAAGAAGAAGATGTCAAGAGAATAATTCCATGGAGACCAACTGTAGGGAGACTGGAAAACCTAAGAGAGTTCAACAGTTTGGTAGAACGAGCATGATAAGGATTGAAAAGCTGTAACTGGGTCTCAAAGCGGCCACGGACCTAGAATGAGAGCAATTCAGGAAAGTAATGGCAGTGGGGAAAGATGAAGAAGCAATGAGGCAAACACAGGCCACCCCTCACAGAGCCCTGGCTGGAAGGAAGGGTTCCTAAGTGGCCACAGGAGCACTCCTTGTGCGGGAGGAAAAAAAGCAAGGCCTCCGTATCCATCAGCAAGTGCTGATCTGCAGGGAATCCACAAGGGAAGAATAAGGCTGACTACAGCGGCGGCGAGAGTAAATGGTAATCATAATGGCATATATCTGAGTCTTGTTACTAAATTCTAAGCAGATGGAGTGTCAGAGAAGCACAAATAGACATGAGGAAAAGTGAAAAGCTAGAGTAAGACAGGATCATTTCATGGAAATAGGAAACATGCAAAATGGAAGGATTTGCGAGAGATGGACAGCCAAGAAGTTTTTCTTAAAAAGGAGCAAACTGGAGATAAAAGACTTAACAATGGGGGGCCGGGGAGATGGCTCAGGGGCCGGGGAGATAGCTCAGTAGAATAAGCGCTTGCCTGGCAAGCGCAAGGGTCTGAGTTCAATCCCCAGTTCCGCAAAAAACAAAAACAAAAAAACTAAGTCTGAAGATTGAAAACTCTATAAACATTCTTTAAAAAGACTTAACAATGGGAGTGTGCTCAGGGAATCAAAATCAGAGAAGGCCATGGGTGGCACTGGTTCTGTGCAGGCAAGGTGGAGGTAGGTCTACAGAATGCAGAAGCTCGAATTGCAAGTTCTGTTGACCTCTCAGGATCATAACAGGAATGTACAAAGAAAAACTGAGTCACTTGTCAAAGATCTTGTGTAGGGGCATGAAGTTGGTGGAAAACCTAAAGAGATCTTTGTAGTCTTTGAAGGCTTTATTAATGGATATGAGTTTACCTGAGATGGGAGGTAGAACTGCCTACCAGGTGTAGGAGAAAGGGACTGCAGTACTGCTGCCTGCTTTCAGGACCACCCAAAATGGCTAGTGCAAGAAAAAGTGTTATCTACACTTCCCAAGAAAAAATAATATTGCAAAGGTTTTGGTGTAGGCAGAAGTGTCTGTGAAATAGATGAGAAATATGCTTGCTTTTAAGTTATTGTCTTGCAGTTTAAAACCATCCTTGTACATCGGGCTGGAACTCCAAACTTCTGTGCTCTGCCATCTGCACCCAGTTAAGCTCGGACATTAGAGGGCACCAGAGGAGGGTGGAACCCTGAAAAAGGACTTGGTCCTTCAGTTTCTACTGATTCCAGTAGCAACAGGTGACCTTAGTGTGTGGGGTCTTAGTGGCTCCCTCTCAGACCCGCCACAGCAGCCAGACAGGCTCTCCTCCTTCCTGGTCTGATTCCAGTTCTGCAAGGATACTATACCAAACTTTCAATCATAATCCCAAATTCTTACCATGATATTTTTGGTTCTAATTTTATATAATTAAATTTTTAGCAATTATTTTTGGCAAACATGAATATCTGACAACTGCATCCAAAAGTTCTTGAAAATTTAAAGATTTTATACAAACACAAAATTCAGAGAATATGATGAACTTAATGAATTCACGCTTACTAGCATGTTGTCTAGTAAAAATCCAGAATTTGTGAAAATATTTGCAATCAATTCATCTGGCAAAGGTGAATTAACAGCCAGAAAGCACCAAAAATAGCCCCTCAAATCAGCAGCAGTAATAAGGACAATAATATGATTTTAAAATGGACAAAAGACCTGAATAGGCATTTCTTCAAAGAAGACACACAAATGTTCAACTTGTTCATGCAAAACCCAACATAACAATAACCAGATATATGAAAATCAAAGCCATGAGTTGTCATCACACCCCAGGTAGAATGCCTATCACCAAAAGATGAACACACACAACAGCAAGTCCTGCTGAAGTTCTAGAGGAAGGGCTACCCCTGTGGGCTGTTGGTGAGAATGTCAATTAGTAGTCATTACATAGGACAGCATGGATTTCAGAAAGCACAAAGTGCAAATGCCATATGATCTAGTCGCCATGCTAGTGAGTTTTTTCTTGAAGACAATGAAATCATCAAAAAGCTACCTTCTTTGCAACAGTTAATGTAACACCATTTACCACAGCCAGCATATGAAATTAGGCAAGATGTCTTCCAACAGCTGAATGGGTGGATAAAATAAAAATCAATGTTCTAAGAGTCGTAGAGAAAGTCTGTAACCTACCGATAAGGTCTATGAGTGAACAGTAAAACAGCAGAGTTACACATTTAAGTAAAAAAACTATCTTCAAAACCTAAAGAGAAATCAATGTCCATACCTGAACCAAGAAATTTGTCCAAAACATTTGTCCAAGACATTTAGATTTGATATATGCCATAGAATACATAAAATGGTGGGCTGCCCTGATAGCTCAGCAGACTAAAGCACCTGCTTAGGCAGAGCGCAGAGGCCAGGGTTCTATCCCTGGCCAACCCCATCCCTGGGGCACACTGAGATGGCAATTGAGACTGGACGTGGTGGCACATGCCTATAATCCCAGCACTTGGGGGGCTGAAAACAGGAGAATCACTACAAGTCTGATCTACATAGTGAGACCCTGTAGACCCTGTACTACATACAGGGGGGAAAAAAGAATACATAAAGGGAAAAGAGAGTGAGAAAAGAAAAAGAGAAAAAGCCAGATGAATGGATTTTCAAAATGTGCATATAAGCAATAAAATATTTTTTGACTATAAACAATGAATGAAATTGTAATTTGTGATAATGTGAGTCAAAGCAGAGGGTATCATGATACACAAAATGAGCCACCCACAGAAAGAGGACACCAGGTGTTCTTAAAAATTTGGAAAAATGAAGAAAAAATCAATCTCAGAAGAAAACAGTGGTCGTGAGAGACTAGAAAACAGATGGGGAGGGAGGGATAAGAGATCAAAGCTGGTAATAGGCACCAACATACATTTAGGTCAGAAAAACTTCTTGTTCCAGCATTGTAGAGCACAGGAGGAAAACTATAGTTCAAAACAATTTATGAGGGCCAGTGAGATAGCTCAGCAGACTAAGTGCCTGCTTAGGTAAGCACAGGAACCAGGGTTCATCCCCAACACTACATGCTGTGCTGGCCCCAGCCCCAGGCACGCTGAGCTGGTCACTGAGACCAGGTGTGGTGGTGCATGCCTGCAATCCCAGTGCTGGGAAGTTTGAAAACAGGAGGATCACTACAAGTCTGAGCTGTGTAGTGAGACCCTGCACAAAATTTAAAAAGTTATATTCTAAAATATCTACATAAGCACAATGATTTATAGCTAATACAAATTATCATTATTTGGGAAACACTGATAGAAAAATTAATTACCTAGTTTGTTTAATACAATACATTATATAATATACCACATTAAATTATATTAGTATTATTAATATCATAATTAATTATTATTATATAATAATTAGACAGTATACATTTGTCTAATTATTATATAATACCATGTAAATAAAAACAAACATTATGTATCCAACTTTAATACTTGAATTTTAAAAGGATTTCTTCATATGTTTCCACGTTTACATATTTCATGGAGAAAATATGAATATAGTTAAGGCCCCTCTTGACCTGCCTTAGATCAAAAAAATTGAAAATAAAAAAAATTTTGGGCCAGGGAAATGACTCAGTAGAATAAGCACTTCCCTGGCAAGCACAAGGGCCTGAGTTCAATTCCCGGCTCCACAAAAAAAGAAAAAAAATAATTTAAAAAAGAGCTAGCCAAATAGCACAGTGAATTATAGTGACTGCTTAGGCAGAAGCAGGGGCCTGGAGTTTGATCCTCTGGCCTGCCGTGCCAGCCCCGCCCCCAGGGCGTGCTGAGATGGCAATTAAAACGTCACGGTGGCGCATGCCTGTAATCCCAGCATTTGGGAGGCTATAAACGGGAGGATCACTATGAGTCCAATCTACGCAGTGAGACCATGTACACCCTGTACACCTTGTCCTAAATACAAAAAAGAATAATAATAAATAAAAAATAACCTACCTTAGATCATATTTCTCTCTACAGCTTCCTCTACAGAGTGCCCTAAAATTAGCATATATATAGCACATATATTAACACATAAATTGCATAACCCTGTTTTCTTCCTATGGAAGTGTTTACCTATAAGCTATATTTTTGGACTCTTTAGCTGCAAATGTACTCTTTATGAGCATGCAAACTTTTGTTTCAAGACCATTGGGTTTTCTAGATTTACCTCTATTGATCAATGTGTCACTAACCCACAAACCAAAACAAATTTGAAAAGTTTGTTTTTATGGATGCACTACATTTTATTTAACCAATGATCACTAATGGCTATTTAAGATGTTACACTTTTCCTACTACAGGGATTCCTGGAAAAATATCTTTGCGTATAGCTTTTATGTAAAATCCACAGTACCACATTCCTTTGTCTTCTAATCACCTTGCCCAAGTCCTCCCCCTTCCTGAAATGTGTTTTCAAGTATGTGTACTCTGTAATTTACTAGAATGCCAAAATAGTCCCTAAGGTTATTGCACCAAATTATATTCACACAAATAGGGCACAAAAAAAAAGGTTCACTACACTACATCCTGACACTTGGTATTTTCCAGACTTTTAATTTCTGCCAACACAAAAGATGCGAACTAATATTTTATCATTGTTTAATCCACATGTCATGGTCCGAAGCAGATTTTGGCTGGACTTTTTCTTGGTATTAGTTTGTCACTTCTGTAAAGTTTTTGTTTTTGTCCTTTATTTATGTTTTTATTGAGTTATATATTTTTCCTCTTACTTTGTAGATCTTTATATATTGAATATTACCTCTATCACATCTACAGAAGCTTTATATTTTTCTATTTTTATCTAATGCTTTGATATATACTAAATTGTTTTACTAACTTAATGCATTCAAATATACCAACTTGTTTATGTGTGCTTTTGGTCTTTAGATTAATATTTTACAACATTGATATTTTCTCCCATACTTTCACTGAAAGACAAACTTTTCCTTTTGTGTGAAGATACAATTAGTTTGTCTAAAATTCTCTGATTTTGTTCATGCAGCTAACTTACTGTTCTGGGGTCCTTTGGGGGGTAGTTTATCATTTGCCTGCTGCCCCATGGAGTAGGTCTATTCTGTCCTCAGGCTCCACATAAAGAGGGTTCTCTGTCTGAGTCACCATTCTGGTTTACTTGTCTACCCCTGTTTCAGTAGCACTTCATCTTGATTACTGTACCCTAATGGCAGCAGTACTACCTTATTCTTCATCTCCAGAAAGTGCTCTGATTATTCTTTGCCCTTTTCTCTCCCGGGTGAATTTCAGGATCAGCTCACAATCTTCCCACAAACCCCTACTGGAAATTGGCAGGAAATTGAATCTTTAAAGTTCTTAAACATATACTCTCACATCTCATGCTCTCAACAAATCTAAAAAGCAGTTGAACTACTCTTCTAGCTCAGAGACTATCTAAATAGGTGTGTGTGCACACGCGCTCATGTGAGTGCATGCTATGTTGAGTTATTTGCAAAATATCATAGGATGGGGCTGAGATAACTCAGATTTCTAAGTGGAATGCTCTCACAAGTGTTCGGTTTGCCCATGCACTTAATTTTAAATTGTGAATATCTCTATTTTCATCAACAGCACTTTACAGTTTTTGGTGTGGGGACGTGCACTTAACATTTGCTCGATGTTTTGGTGACTTTAATCATAAAGAGGAGAAAAACAAGGAGTACAAGGTGAATAAGGGACAGACTCCAGTACATTCTTCACCTGAACTCATAGTGGTTTTTGTTTTGTTTTCTTTTGTTTTGTTTTCTTCCAGTCCTGTGGTCTCACTCCTCCAACTTTCCAAGCTTTGATTTCCATAAAACCAGACTTTCTTACCCAGGTCAGGGCAGAATGATGACGCTTGCTTCTCTGCTCTTGTCCTGTGCTTTTAGTTAACGTCTGTGGGGTTCTGCGATAACTACATAAACTTCTTTAAATTGACTCTCTTACTCTTTTTGGAAGATATGCTCAGAAATATTTAAAGAATTTCCATTTCAGAAGCAGTTTCACAGAATGAATCCCAAAAACTAGCTATTCAGTTATGAACAGAAGGTGACAAAGTAAGGAGAGATTCTTAAAAGATAGTCTGTTTTAAGCATTTGGTTAGTTGAAATATCTTCTAATCACAATCTGAAGTTTGTATTGTGTTTTTCACAAAGATGTCTTGGAAATTATGCTTGCAGTTTGGTTTACTTTTCTACTTTTTGGTTAACACTTCTATCATTAGTAAAATGCATCCTTATTCAAAATTATTTTAAAGAAAAATTTTAATATACTATGTATTAAAATAGTAGTCACTAAAAATACCAACCACAAAATATAAAATATTAAAAATTCCATTGGCCTGCACAGTTTAATAGTATATAATATAAAGCCATGTGGTGTGAAAAGGTGTCAATAAATTTGATTTTGTAAAATTATATATTGTTTACTTTCATCTGTGAATGCTCTTTAAAATTGTATGATCTTTAGTTGAAACAGAAAACAAGCCTTTGCAGATATTATTGCTATTACTGATAACTAAAAGAGTTTGTAATTTGAAAGATATATAGGAATTACTGTGTAAATACATGTCAACCGGGAAGACAAATGGCTGGAGCACTACCTGTTCTCTCCCCCGTCTCCTCCCCCCAACAGAACCTTAGATTCACTGTGTGGGAACATTTCCAAAAGGCAAAATTCATTCCACTAAACATCTCCCACAGTGTGCAGCTATTGGTACCTCAGGACAGATTGAAGAAAGAGAAAGGGAAACAGGAAAAGGGGCAGACAGCTGGATTAGACTGCACTGTGTATATTAGTGACGGGGAGACTTCAAAAGACTTAGAGGTTCATTTTGGACAGGTGCCCAGAGATTCGCAGGCTTACCCAAAACCTTCCATTACTTCTGATTTTAAAATTGAGCTAGAATTCTTTGGAGACCAGACTCTTAGTCTTCAGTCATTCCATACTCATGGTCTTTAACAATAAATACAGGCAAAGAAATTCTAAAATTTCTGATCCCTAGAAAATGAAATACATATTTTAAATAGACAACCAGCAAAAACAGCATGTTTTGAAATTTCAAACTGCAATTGTGAACATCATATATTTTTCTGGAAGGGACAGAAATTTAAATTTGTTAACATTTAGCTCCTCTTTGAGTATGGCTTCAAATGATGTTAGTAGTAAAGCTTTTCAGCAAGTTTTTAGGGACAGGTGAAATCTTCATTTTCCTTCTCATTCACCAAAGAAAGTCCCTGACTACTGCAAATCATCTCCACCAACTCCAGGCTCTCGGAGAGCAGCGCCACCAAAGCAGGTGTGGGATAGAGGTGAGGTAGGTACCCCAGCTGAAGAGGCAGTGTGCAATTTGTCCGTCTCTCTGATAACACAGACTTCCATTAAGTGAACACAGTGAGATTTGTACCTCAAAGAATAGGAACACCCTCCCTTGTTTCTAATATCATATATCCAGTTAAATGCATCTCCCAAATATCTCACATGATTTATTACCAAGAGGAGAAAAAAGAAGACCATGAGAAAAGCTAGTTTCACAAACATGTTAAAAATTACCTTTGGTAGAAATGATCAACTTCTGATGTTAGCTTTGAACCAAAATAACCTACTCTTATGTTTGTTAGTATGGCTCATAGTGTGACAAGCTTTTACTGTTTTCTAGAAAAGAAGGCATGGTACATACACTGAACATGCAGTGATGAAGCCGGCGTTTCAATATGTTCACCGCAAGAATCTCTTTGACCAGAATTTAAGATGTGCAGTGCAAGAGCTGCTTTCATGACTTCATCCATCACTATGTGTCCTCCTGAGCTCTACACCACACAGTAGGGGGCCCCTTCTCCAGTGTCCATCACAGTGTGTCGGGTTCTCTAGTCAGTACGAATACCAATGACTCTAAAAAAATTAATGTACTAACAAGGAGAGATACATGTGGGCCAAAAGACCTATAATTTATTATATTCCCGTTTTTACTTCCAATGACATCTAAGCAGTAACTTCTAAAGAACAACTAGCCATATTGATAGCCAAAAAGTTTCTCAATCTTTGAAAAGTCATTAACATGATAGTATTTTGATGTCAACATACATTTTCCTTGAAAAATGCATGGTTCCTGCCAAAATAGCAGTTGCTTATTTAGATCTGCATGCTCTACTCTAATAAAAGTGCAAAAATTAGTAACAGTTGTTCCATGTCAGTCGCTAGCTGAAAACAGATACTCAACAGATATGAAATCTGGAATAAGATCTGCATCTCTTTATAGTTCTCTTCTAGGATTTTTCTAAGGCAGACTTCATTTGATATTTCAAACCATCTCTAACTAAGACAGCTCTTGTAATTTGAACTATTTTGTATCACTTGATGCATACTTTTTAAAGCTCCTCCAGTCTGTCTTGTCCTGCTTGATTGATTTTTCAGCTCTTTAATGATACAAGAAATATTTTTAAATGAAGGCCAAAATTCGTGATATTTACTAACTCTACTAAATATTGGCAATATAAACTAAATTAGAAACAGGAGTAAGAATTGATTTCATTGTTAATTTAATATATGATTTAAATGTGTTACTTCCCCCAAACATTTTCCCAATACAATTTATACACAATAATGAATAAACTAGAGCTCTGTGTTCTACCTTCTAATCTAACTTTGGATATTATGATGGATTGAGAGATGAAGTGAAAGAAAAAAAAAGAAACACAAAAGCTATAAATGGCTATCCAAGCTATTAAGATAATTGATACTGAGAACCAGGATATTCATACACTTGTTGGCTAATTATTCCTGGAATATATTCAGTCTTAGAGTTTGTTTGTTGTTTACCATGAAAATCAACCACAGAACATAACAGTAAAATAATAAAGGTAAGTAAATTAGTCATTTTTAAAAATACTACTGTCATATTGTGCAGTAAATAGTATTTAGAGATAATATGTCAGTAGTACCTTCATCTTTTTTAAAAAGGAGTTTCTTTTTTTTTTTTTTACCTGCAAAGGTAATTTTTACCACCAAAACTCTGATGTTCTCACCCTCACTGACACATTTGACACAGACAAGTTCACATGGTGCTTTCAAAATAGATAAAGGAAAGGGAGATTGAAGAGACATTTGCTAAATTGCAAAAATGTAAACAGTCAGGATCTCATACTTTTACCCAAAAAGCCCTCAAATCAAAGAATGTCATCATCTAGATTTACTTTGGTTTGCAGGATGGACAGCATATCTTTGAAATTTTTTCCCCTTAAAACACAGCATGCTGAAATAATCAGTAGACAACTATCAGAAGCTATTCCATTTACATCAGTATTTAATTTATTAAACAACTTTCAAAAATCCCCTGCACAATGTACTTATTAAAGAACATTATGCATAAAGTGCCTTGGAAATTGTGTATTGACAAGTTCATAATTTCTTACTTTCACAATTTAAATTGACTTCAATAAATAAACCAGTAAATGCATTTATTATTAAAAAGAAATTTCCTTAAAAATTCAAATCTTAACTTATTAAAAAATATAATAAAAGACTTTTTTGTACTTTAGTATGCAAGAATTAGATTGCTTGACCTCTCTTTTAATGACTTAATTAGCTGCACTAAAGCCCAGCTGGGCCTCTGCTGACAACATAGCTAGATATTTCAATCAAGCAGTGTTATGGAGAATAAGTAATAAATGCTACCTTGTCGCCATACAGTCCCAAACCATGGTGCATGCTGGTAATGCTAAATTTGATCAGTATGCCTCATATTTCAATTAGTCGTGGTCTGAGTCCCTAAAACTGTGTAATGTGTATGAATTTCTGATATCAGATACAGAGCCACAGACTCCCACAGTTAGAAGCCATTGAGTTTGCTTTTATTAGCAGCCAATTAATGGCAAAAATCTGCATTGCTTTTAAAATTTATAACCACTCGTCCAGCTGCATCCACGGCTCTCGCTATACTGTATACAATCAGATCCATATCACTGTCCCAAGTCAAACAGCTGCAAACTGTATTCTGTCTGCAGAAGTAAAAAATCCTTTCATACAGAAGCTTTTTTTAACCTCTTAGAAGTTCTTTTCAAAGCACAGCAGCACTAGTCGCTTTGCGACAATGAGCGATTTAATACAGAAAGAAAGAAATCTACACCAAGGTAACCTCTTGGGATGTGCTAGGTTTTCAAACGGAGTGAAACCCTACCACTCTGGCTCTGTGCAAGGGCAAGCAAAGCCACTTCTCCTGACCAAGGCTAAGAAAATATAAACATATAAAACCTGACCCTCATTCAAAGTTAACCCATTGAAGTCTAGGCAGTCATTAAAACAAACTGATGCTGCCCAAGTTTAATATCAAGCAACTTACACAAAATCTTGGTCTGCCAAATGTGTATGCCTGGGCCTTAGAGTCTTGCCTAATAAAACATCAATGGACTCACAGTTGATGGCATGCACCATCAGTCTAATGCATACCCCCAAGATTTCTAGATATCATTTTTAGGAACCAGATTCCTTTTGGCATATGTTAAGACAGAAAATTTAAATGTGACCAGATTTAGTAATAATGCATAATTGCTTTATGTATTGCTAATGCTACACTTTGAATATTATTGATGGAATAATTGAACTCTATGGCATTATATACTCTTAAGTTACCTTCTATATGCTACACTGTGAGGCCTGAGCTATGCTCCTATCTGATCATTAAATGGTCACTTGGGAAAAATAGATAGCTTCTTCATTTAGTCTTTACATAATAGTATCATATTTTGAAATTCGTATATTATTTTTATAAATATTTATATGTCTCTCTATTTATGTAACATAGGGTCTAATAGATAATTTACCTGGAAATACAGTATGAAATATACTCATCAACTCTAACACATGACAATAAAAATATTGTACTAGGATAATGCAAACTGCTTCCATGGTTATTTAAAGACAATAAAATCCTATTTTACAAAATTCAACTGCTAATAACCCACATTCTTTCTAACTGCTTAAATACTGCAGTAAGACTTATAATGCCACTGTGAAATCACAAGCCAGTGCTTCAAAGGTGCTGTATCTGTTACAAATTTAATCTTCACTGCTTTGTCACAACTGATTTCATCCCAGCAGCCTGGAGATGCAGCATAACAACATTCTTGTTGTCCTAGACAACCTGAACCAAACTGCTAACTACCTGCCTGATGCCCAAGAATGATTATAGCAGTGTTGCCTATGACATCTCCAACAATCACCCAGCAAATATGCAATTAGTCCATTCCACTGAATAGAGGGGGAAAGTATGCTTTAAAATGCTGACAAATTGTAGGCATTTTAATGACAGAGACAGAAATTTTGTGTTTTATTTTATGAATGGCTCTGTGTAACAGTCACCATACTTGCAATTATTCTTCTGAAATACTTTAGATTCACACATTTCAATATTATGTAATGTAAGTTAATATGGACATGAATCTCAAGTATTTTTTTTCCTGCATGAAGAAATACATTATTTCATTAAGTATTATGGATCTTAGGAAACCAATATCCACTGATTTCTGTCTAAATACTGAATATTTTCACTTTTGAAGTAACAGTTTCTGAAATGCAGCTGTAAAGCCACATTTTCTGCTTCCTCCAAGGTATATGTGACACACAAAGTGCACCGTATTCATGTGGCATGGACGTGAGCTACAAAATGAATTTGTGTTCATGAAGTGCTCAGACAAAGAACTAGTGGAGCAGGACATTGAAATCTCCTTGCATATTGGAGTTTAATTATGAAACACAAGGTTAAATCTGATGTACCAGAGTCATTATGAAAATTTATCACTTCAAGGACAATTTTAGGTCTATGAACCAACCCATGGATTTAGTGTTTACATAGTATGTGTACAAGTGTGTACATGTACAAGGAACTACTCCCTGTCAAAACACTGAGTTATTATTGGACAAGATAGCACTTCGTATTTGAAACCTTTTAAAATTGCTAACTCATTGCTCTTACGGAAAATCTTAGCACATCATTTATCTGTACTATTTAAACAATACTCGGAGGTACTTATCAATGAATATTTAATTACCAAGGAGTGGGATTTAAATCTCCTAACCAAGAAAAATAAATGCAGAGGGAATTATATTTATCATACTTCTCAGGAAACCACTGTGAATCCTGAAGTTCTACCAAAAAATCGCATTCATAATAGTGTACAGATAAGCATTACAATGTCTATGCCAAACATGGCATAAATGTGGTCAGTACATTTTTAATGAATTTATCGGCTTAAGATAACTTCAAAAAATGAGAACTCAATTTCATTTGTGCTAATGCTTTGCATAAAACAAAATTCAAATGAATATCAACACAAGGATGGGAAAGGTCAGTTCATGGGAAAATTAAGTAAAAAGAGAATGCACATTTTTGTTCCTATTAGTAATGAATCACATTATTTTGAGCAGATGTGTTATTCCTATTGATGTGCCACTTAAAAGAATTTAATTCCAAACTACAAATGATACCAGCTTAAACATCTCCTGTAACAGGCACAGTAGTGACACCATTAAACATATATTAAGTTGCCCATATGCAATTCACACTTGTGACTTTTCTCTGCCATTCATGAATTATGCAACAATCCTTAACTCATGAAAATGAAGGTGCATTAGCTGCCCACTGTCGCGTGTTGTCTCTTCCTGTGTCTTTGTGCACACGTTGCCCCCGCTCATTATGCATGAATGCATCTACGCAAGGTTAAGTGTACACATGCAATATGGAAATTGACACGTATGGATAAACAGCAACTACACACTTATTTGCAAAGATATATACACTTCATTCCAAATAACAGACTTTAACATGGAACACCTCTGTCCACATTGTGGATGCCACACGGCAAACAAAACAGATTCCATCACTATAAAGCAATGGAAATGTTTCTTTACATGTGAAGGAATAAAATCGTGAAATATAGGTCCAGAAACCAGGCCTTTTAATCTTCGGTAACTTTCTTTTCTAGCTTTTTTTCCCTTTAAAACATATTCCTTTCAGCATGGATTAAAGTATCACTGGAGCACTATTTTAAACAGTGGTTTAAATATTGAACATTACATTTTCTCTATGCATGTTAAGATTTGATGATAGTAGCTTATTTCTAAAAGGCAATTGTTTGAAATGAATAATTTTGGAAAATAAAAATCTGGGTTTCTTCATAGATTGCTATGGTCATATAAATTATTCCAAGTTGTTTGTTTTTGTTGTTCGTCTGTTTTGCAGTACCAGGGATTGAACTCAGAACCCTGCCCTTGCCAGGCAGATGCTTATGCCACTGAGCTATCTCCCCTGCCCAAATTATTCCTAGCTCTTCCTTAACTTACTGACAATCTACCCTAAAGGAATCGGTTGCCTGAAACTGCCTCTGATTTAGTCTGGGAATCAGTGGCAAACACTGATGTTGAATGATTTGTCATATAGGCACTGATGAGGACACCTTCTAATTTATGTTATTTTAAATATAAACAACTGGCCACACTAAAATAATTCTTTCTAATTAAATACAATGAATTTTATCAGACATGGAGATTTTTAATTTGTGTGTAATAAAGTTTCTTTAAAATGCTGCTCCAGGCAATAAAAGCAGAATTTAATCACTTGAGAAGCAAAAGCAAAATAGTTTTGCAGTACAGATTTTAAATTTATGCAGTCAAATGCCCATGTTCAGAATTTCTTATAAAGGTTATTGTAGTAATATAACCCACTCCATGAAAATTATACCTACATAAAATTAATTGGAAGATTTTTAATAACAAAGCAATTATTTTATAGTCATCTATACACACTGTTAAATTTTATTTAAAATTAAACTAAAATAATATAGATGCATAGAACTGCTATCCATATGTGTATTATACTAAGGATGAATTATATACTTAATGTCACATAAGATACAATATTTTGCTGAAAAATGCAACTTTTATTCATGATTATATATGCTTCTATTTTTACTTCTGTTTTCAAAACAATTTTAAAATCAAGTATTTTGTTATGCCTTCATATATAGAATTTTCACAACTTTCGTGAAATGTTTTTAAATCATTTAAGTCATATTAAATATTTAATATATTAAATTCTGCATATTTCTCAGTTTACAAGTAAATTCCATGATTCTCAAATTTTATAGATATTCATAATTTGTAAGGATTCTACTAGTTTTAATTAGATAAAGCGTGACTGAAAATCTAAAGGGAAATGGTAGTAAATGCAGATCAATTTCAAAATTGTAAAGACAAAAAAATAGGAGGAAATATTGAGTATTTTGAGTTGCATTATGTAGGAAATTCTTTTCTCCTTAGAAAAAAAAATTTGAAAGGTTATATTATGATGAAGTGTAAAAGAAATAAAATGTGTTAATCTTTAACACACCATATTTTTAACACATTTAAGTTGTGATTCATAGAAATACTGTTACCTAGGTACTAAACATGCCCAAGAACAATGCGAAACAAATGCAAGTTTTCATTACTCTGCAGCCTCTTCACACGTATCATAAATAAGGTGTGGCCAGTAGAAGGCACTGTTACAATAAATATATACATTCAACCGCTCATTTACAAACTGCTTTGAAATTCTGGCAAGTTTTACAAACTTTAAACTTTGCCCAACACTTACATTCTTCTCAAGTACGCATTAAGTTATTAATTTGTCCTAGACACGCCAAGAGAAAGCCCCGTGTATAACTTTCCTCGTGTCATTTTCATTTGCATTTCAGCAGATTCACAATTTTGTTACCCTCCGTTTGAACTTACTTATTCATAAAAGCATCGCACGGTCCCACTTACCATCTTTAGAACGCATTTGAGGAATGTTGCTCTGGAGAAGTGACTCAAATTGAAGAGTAAGACACAGAAGCAGCGTACAGACCCTGCTTCAAAACGAGCTTCTAGCTTCATTCTTACAACCTTTCGAGGTTTGATGATAATTTGAAAGAACACGCAAGCATGCCCTTTTAATGGTATTGCTTAAATATACGAAAACACCTCTAATTAAATCTCTGTCGAACGCACTGCTAACAATGTTGTTTAGTTTGTGTTCATATACAAAATCTCTTGAGTGACTCTCCAAGTTTACAAAATCCATGTTAAAGGAGCCAGCATTGAAAAAAAAAATGTTACGGCATATGTTTGGATTTTTGTATTTCAGAGTCCCGACTACTTTATCTGAATTACAGATTTAGAGCTTTGTTATGTGTGATAGTTATGATAATATGATCACTACAGGCATAGAGACAGGGAGACCCAAATCCCTTTGAAAATCCCTTTCTCTATTTCCTACAGCTGCTGCGGCAGTTTAATATCTGATAGAATGATGAAAAAGAACAGGCCGAACTCCAGTTTTAATAAAAATTTTAACAGGTCTACATATAGTTATGAAAAATGTTATTTGCAATGCCGATTTTTAATAAAATTTTCTTAAACCAAAGAAAAATCCCCAAGAGGAACCTGATATGAATGTGTTTTTCATATGTACTATTTAAGGCTCTTTAAAGGTTATGAAAGTGACTGATAAAATAAGTTCTTTTCTGTACAACGCAAATCTGAATGCTCTAACACTTTTGCATTTTAATCAAATAAATAAAGCTTTCATTCTGTATATTACAACAGAAACAAATATATTGCATCGTCAGTTTTTATTGTTAGCAATAAAAATTCGTCTTTGTATTAGACAGTGTTTTTAAATAAGTCAAAGTGCTGCTGACACATTAATGTGCTCTGTGACCTGTGACAGCATGATGCTAAAAAGTATATTTTCATGAAATCGAAATTTTACTTGCGGTTTTTGATTTTGGGTTATTACGTAAGATGCAAAAAATACTCATTTTCAAGAGACGGAGCAAACACATGAGGTAGGAGGAAGTGAAAGTTAATTTAACCTGAGAACTGCAGAATTTCTAGATTCCTTACAAAACAAAATACACTAAAAGGAAGAGTCCCTAGTAGAGCTGCCCATCGAGGAGGGCCTGGGTTGTACATACCTGCTCATCATGAAAACGTTCCTTGTAAAACATTCAGGAAACAGTAAACCCAAGCCCCCAAGTGTGTCTCTATTTATAGAAAACAGGAGCACGATATTTACGAGATATCAGAAGGAAACTTTACTTCACCGATCTAATTTACTCCAGTTCCGAAGTGAAGGCTCCATAAATTCCAGAATGCTAGACACAAAGCGTCAGTTTTAGCGCTTAAATTCTGTGGGTTAACATTATTATCATTAAAGCCACCGTATTCTAGTCAAGCACTATCCTCCAGCAACTCTTGTCATTATTTGCAGAACGTTTTGAATATTAAGGAAGACGTTGTAGGACCATATTCTATATGTAGCATATTAACATTTATTGAAAGAACTTGGTAGATTTTTAAAATTAGAACTAGCTATACTAATATGAGATAACTAATCTGTTTTTTACAGAGGCCCTGCATGCTGTAAATATAAAGGACATCTTTTATTTTATCCCCAAATAAATATTCACATTTGAAAATTTTAAATTTATTATGCACTCAAATGAGGAAAGCAAAGTATTACAGAACTTATTACTGAGAATTGCAAGGTTGGAAGACTGAGCCACCTTCTAAATCTTTCAGTCCTTTTGTACAATTAAGAACAGAACTGACAGCTGCTGGTTCATACCCTATTTATAATTCTACTATACAACAATTTTTATAAAAGACATTTGCACAATAAAAAACCAATATCAAAATTGTTGATCCAACATATTTACTTGATATTTCCCTGTACTTTTAGATAAGGGACATTTTTTGAATGACGCAGGGTGGGCATTATTGTCCTTAATCAGAGGATTTGAAAAAAAAAAAAATTGGTGGAGTCAAGGTAACAAGAATGAATGAAAGAATAATTTATTGCTGTGACCATTTCCCTCCTTGATTTCTGTTTTGGGATTACAGTGGATTATCTCCAACCAAATACTATTTATCAGATCATAGTAGACTCCGTTGACTAGTTACATGAATAGGATAATAAGTTTCTGACATTAAAGCACATGCTTATAAAACCTATGAATGTACAAAAAGATGGGGGAAAAAGCAAAGCTCTAAAATAATGCTCCAGCATTAAGTATACCTTAAAGTTCCTACTTCAAATATTTTATACCATTCTAAGAAAAATACTTGAATGTTTTATAAGGCCATTAGTATTCAAATTGTAAAACAAATTACAAATACTAGCCTAAAAAATAATTTAAGGAATTTCATATTTTGAAATAAGACAGTAATAAAAAACTGGTGATTATTTAGTTTATTGAAAATGCCCTAGGAGCTATACATCTCTATCAAATAAGAAACCATCTTATTTTAACACACATTCACAAGCCTTTCATACAAATCCTTACAAAATTTCAACATATACTGTGCCATGTGGCCATGTCAAACATCTTGGACCTTCTCTGTGTATCAAAATTTCTATTCTACAATAAATTAACCTATTTTTGTTCACAAGAAACAAGACACTTAGGCTAAGACTTACCTCACTGTCATAGAGGAAGGAACAACTTTTATAAGCAATTCCTGCCCAGAGAATATTGAAACATGGTTAAATAAAATTATTGATTTTAATTGGAACCCATATAGAATTAGTAATGCATTACTTTTATTCAAAGACTAATTTGCCATTTTAACAAAATGCTGCATTTTTCCTCCACATTTCATCACGATAAGTCACTAGTATGTTGGGTTTAGTTTCACACAGCCTTAAACAAAATAGTCCTTTTGTTTGTGAAGAAATAAAGAGGGGTTCTCTTTTCTGCATAGAAATTGTATACAATGGTTTTAACCTTTTTTATCTATGCATCTCAAAGGATGGAAGAACGCTGCATATGTGGGAAAATATAATTATCTGAAAAGTTTAGGTTGATGCTGCAGTTATTAAGAAATTAGATAAAAATATCACCTAAAATTATCTCATTGCTTAACTTTCATGACTTCCATCAAAACCACTGTACTTACTTCTGAGCACAAAGACTCTAATCATTGGTCTCTACACTTTTATAAGCATGACTAATTATTTTTTTCTTCTAAAATGGACATTGCAATGAATCACACTGAATACATACATTTTAGATTCAACTATTCAACACATTTTAGGTCCAGCTATACAATATTTTTTATTCCTAGAAAATACCATTTTTTTAAATTCACAGATGTAGAGTACAGTCCATCTCTCTGTATCTTTATGACAAATTATCATGAGTTATTAAAAATGCTATAAATAACCGCGTATTAGCCATTACCTAGCTTTCCATCTTCTCATTGCCCTTGATCGCTGTAGTCTTTACCAAAGATCATATTTTGTCCTTAACTGCATGTTTCTTACTTCAGCAGCATTTTTTGTAAACTTGCATCACTTCATTCAAGATTTTCAAAAACAAAGAGTATCTGAGGAATTTTTTTGGTTTTGTGTTGTGTTTTCATATTGTACAATTACATCACCAGATAAGAAAGCCAAATTTCTCGGAAAACAGATAAATTGGGATATGATTATTCACATCACAAAAGAATTCACAGATGGCTTCATGTAAATAGAGAGCTGCCTATTTAAGTGTTTGTTTACAGATCATTAACTACTTGACAAAGAGGGGATGGGGGCAGAAAAACTGAGAGCTCTCGTGCTGGGAGACACTGCCAATTGGAGATCAATTAGGAAGAAAGAAAACGAAGCATACGTGAAACTAGCATGAGAATCAGAAAGCGTGATTCATTCCATGTGTGAGACAGAGAGAGAGAGAGAGAGAGAGAGAGCACATCTAGATATATACATTAAAAATGTATAGATATATACACATATAGACACACACATTCTAAACAGGCATTCTTAACACAGAAAAGGACATCAACAACTAGGTGGATGTCTTTATTTTAGAGATTTTAAAATGATTCATGGATTTTTTTAAATGCATGTTGCTTTAAGGTACCTTCACTCCAGAATACATGAACTGTCCACTTTCAAATATAATAATATAGTATTCACCAGAAATATTCACCAGAAACCTAACTTTTTGTATAAGTTATGTTTATTCATAACATAAAAATGTACTAAATTTATAGTGTGTATAAACCATTTTGTTAAATACAAAAAATGAAGCATTTGTTATTATAGACACAAAAGTACCAATTAAGCTGTTTTTTTTTTCTGTACTATAGACATTGACATGTTTAGTGATTTGCTGTTAAAAAATAATGTTAGAATGAATTGTCTATAAAAATGGCATCTTTGTCTTCATTTTGAAGATCACAGATCTGAATCCCAAACCAGTTTGAAATATTTTTACCAGTCAGGTTTTCACGTGTAAAAAAACTTTGTAGTGAGCTTTGTCTCCAATAGCCCTTCCATCACTTACTACTGGAAAGAAAAATGCGTATGAGGTGAGGAGTGTAAGAATGAAAGCATGCACGGGCTTACTAAGTATGTTCCTGCTCTACTGCAAGGCCTGCATTACATTTCCCATGTTTTCTACTAAGGACCAACAGCTTCCTGAGCATTGCCAAACAAATCTGAAAGAATTTGCTGAAGAATAAATGATAAATAAGCTTCAAGGTTTAGATGCTCTTAGGCTTTAGTATGAGAAAAATAGCTTTGAAGATGTGAAGATGCCTGCAATGATGGAGACCTATCCAGTACTTGGCTTGCTTCGGTGCAGTCCAGAAGCCTGGATTGATGGCTTCCTGCAGCCCTGACCCTGGGCTAGGCAGTTTGGACTATAACATCTACACACAGACTGCGCTGTCTGAAAATTTGTCCATATTATTTCTGACTTTACCCTATAATTATTCATTCTATGAATGATATTCTGATAACAAGCCAACAAACATTTCCATATTTCTTAAACAAGTCCAAAAAGTTTTCGTGCTTTATATTCCTAAATATATTACTTCACACCCACATTTTATATGGGGTGCTTAAGCCAGTATACACCAGAATAAAAAGAAATTTTGATGCATCATTAATTTCTAAACACTTTAAATCAATTTTCACTCACACTTTAGAAATAAATTCAAATTGCTCAAGTGTCTTAATTAGAAAGTAAGATCCAGAGGTCACCTTCCCTTTCTTTCAAGTGAGTCACTTGACTTGAGAAATTGCTTTGAAGCCTTAACTGCAATTCTTCATTGGGATTTGAGGAAAGAGGGTTAAAGAATAAAGAAAAGTTCTACAGAAAGGAGAAAAAGTGTAAAAGGGAGAAAAGAAAACAAGTTTCCTATTACAGCTAAATTATTTCAAAAAGAGAGTGAGGTGGACTTGGCAGTGGCCATTAAGCCCAAGCATAACACACTAGAAAGCCAACATAAGACAAGCATGTGGATTAAAGGTGGTACACTTCAAAGCCAGAAAACAATGCAGAACATTCTAGATCTTTCTTACCACTCTTTTGGTAAGAACAGTTTCCCTTGTGTCAATACCATTTCATCCTGCCATTCTGTCACAGCCTGAAGTTCCCATACAAATAACAGTGTGCTACTGAATTCATAGGAAGTGCTTCATATTTAACGACTAAGAAATCAGACTCTATAAATCATGTAGCATAGTAAAAGTTTGAAAGAATTAAATTTAATTCAAACAAATAATATATTTTTCAAAATTTTATTGATAAATTTTTACTCAAACAATAATAAACCAATCTGCATTTCAGGCATATAAATTAACTGTTAATGACTTCTAAATGTGTTTGTTTCTCACCTAATCTAATTATGTAGGCAATACAACATAGACCATGGACTGATACATCTTAAATATTTGGGAAGTACTTAAATTAGAACAATGAATGTAATTTTTAAAAATTTGATTGATGCATTGAAAACAACAGAAGGATCTGCATTTAAAGAAATAGATCACTAGTCTGGTTAGATTACATGTGAGATTAAAAATAAACAGTTTAGTATTCATTTAAAAATGAGCCAAGTAAGGGGGGAGATGCAGACTGTTTTGGTTGGTTTGCATGTTCTGTTTGTTTTAGTTTACATCCTGATGGTCTCATGGGGACATTATAGAATGCTCGCAGTTCATGCTGCAAGGTCTATGAGCTCAGAAAGTGTTACTCCTCAGCTGCAGGCACCTGAGAAAGATGGCCAGGAACTGCAGGCTCCCAGTCACCCAAAGGCTGGCTGCTCTGATTTTCACTTCGAAATGTTGAGAATACTTTGAGAAAGAAGTGATTTATTCTTTGGCATGTTAGCAAAGAAATAAAAAGAGCAACTCTAAAGATATAAATACTTCATTTGATTAATAATGTAATTATTTAAAGATAACTAGTTAAATATTATCCAGATCCCTGTTTCAATAAAATTTAAACTTGATTTTTTTAAATGGACTACTTATGAAACAAAAAACCATATAATTTTGATTATGCTCTATAAATCTATTGAATTAATACTCATGACATGTACAAAAATATTTTCAAGCAAATTTTAAAACTTTAATATAACTATGACATTTAGAAAGTAAGAATATTTCTTCTTCCTTCATAAAAATCTTTCAAATGCGCTGTTTGAACCTCATTCTTCATTAAATTGCACAAATAACTTGCTATTAAGTGCATTACTTTCTAAAGTTTCTAATTAAGGACCAACTTAAAAAGTGATACTTTGTTTAGACAAGATATCATGTCTGCATCTTGTACTATGAATAACTACTACAAGGACAACAATATGCAATGCATTAATTATTGTAACTGTCCTAGTAATCTGTTTTGAAAATGTCTCATTGCTACTTCTTTCTCAATAAAATTATTCAAAAATAAATAAAGAAATAAATAAATGTGATACTTCACGTTTTAATAAGAATATATCTTTCTTTTTGGTTCCAGTTTTGTTCCCTATCACATCAGACCTGTTGAATATTGTTCTAAACCATGATAGCCAACATCAAAGGAATGTGTGTCTCTGAACTGGAGATAAGCACTGAGAAGCCAGACCGTCCGCGATGACTAAAACCAGCAGTTATGAGAGGGGTTTAAGAATATTTTATCATATTCCTAAGAATATAGCTTACACTTATCTAAAATCAACCAATGGAAAAAAACATGGTTTGCATAATAAAAAAATCTGTAAAAGTTCAGACAAATTAAGTGCTTCTCACTAACGTCACTTCTGTGTGTAGAGTTAAAATGTCTTCCTGGAGAATCTTCAGAAAATGAGGGCATTGGAGAGAGATGGTGGGTAGATGAGCCAAGTCAAAATTCAGTAGGAGAAACCACAAATTCAATGCCACTGAATTAGGTTATGATGCATATTACTTTCCCTCTGTGTACAAGGGGTAACTACAACAAGCTCTGTAACTCTATCTTTCAACAGGAGACAGAATCATTCCAATTGAAGCAGAATTAAAAGATGAGCTTTTGGAGTGTGATATATAGTTTGACAGATGGATTAGATGGATAAGATGGTTGGATGGATGGATGCATGGATGGATAGATGGACGGATGGATACAGACAGATAAATATAAATATATTTAAAGTTCTCTAATATTTCAAGCCATAACATTCTTCTCTTTGTCTTTCTCTTTGCACAGAACCACTTCCTATCATGCCTTCATTGCAAGAGTTTTGCAGATAAGGTGAACAGAAGAATTGAGGTCCACAAGAGATGACTGAAAAGTAGACTTGTTCCCAAAGCTAGAAATCAAAGGAAGAGGTAACTGTATATTTTTAAGGAATCTCAAGAGGATCTGAATTGGATTCAGTGCTACATCTATCCCAAATATCTGGCTTACAATATTTTTGCTTTTTAACTGCTCATTTAAGGATTCTCCCAGCAAATTGGTTCTTTCACCTGTCTCAACATTAAAGAGTTATATTACTGAGCTTAATACAAAGCTTTTTAAATGAGTCCTTTTAATACAGAAAAGTTATATTCACAGTTTTGGAAATCTCTATTTTTTTTTAATCTCAACTCTCATTTTATGTGGAGAATTACTTGAAATTCATCCTTAATACTACACACCTAACTTGCCTGTCCTGTGTATATTGATTTTGTGCACTAATCTGCTAAAGACCTTGAGAAATAAGCATCTCAGCCCGTGGTGGCCCACTACCTAACCCACAAAATTTATTTGACAATACCAAGTTTGTTCATCAAAATCACTGTGCCTTGAAACTGAATATTGCCATGGGGAAACATCCTCTGAGATCCATCTACAATGAAAATTCTTGCGTATTTTATTCTAATTTTTAAGGAAAAGCAGAAATATCAGCATGTCATTCCATTTATTTTGTTCTTCATCTTTAACTAAATGAACAAATTAGGACAAAATTTCAGGCAAATTGTAACTCCAAGAGTAGCTCCTAAGAAGTTTATGAGACACAAAATCTCTCAGCTTTTCTTTATTAAATACACAAACACTGGATTACTGTGAAGGAAAAATGTGTTATGAGAAATTATAGTTAGTCATGCAAAGTGGTGAAAAGTTATACAAATCATATCCGCATTTCACATATGTTTTTATTGTAAGATGGTGATTCTTTTGCCAATTTTTCTAATCACTTAAAATCAAGAAATAATTGTGTTGACCAATGAGTTTTGTCTACATAGAGATAGAGATATGTAAAATGATTAACATGGTGGTGAATTGTGATCGAAAAATTTATATCCCCTGTAAAGTAAAATTAAAATTTGTTCCTTTAAGTGAAAAAGTATATAGTTATATCCCTGAACCCGTATCTACTCAGTTTGGAAATGATATATGATATACTCAGACATAATAATTTAAGTCATTATGGATTATATTTATCTACTCATCTCTAAGCTGTGATGCTCCAGAATGAGCACATGCATTCCTCTTAGGACAGCGGTCAGCTCAGATATGCAGCATATTTATTTATCTTATGTGTACTATCTCGCACTATAAATAAGACATTACATGTGGATAGCCTGAGATATTGGGTAGGTGGTGGTGAGTTTCAAAGGACCTTATCTTCCCTTGCTTCTCTGTCTTTTCCAGAAAACATACAGGATTTACACATGATAGAAGAATTATTTCATGAGTCAGAGCATATTTTAGATGTATGTTTTAGCAACATATTTCTAAAATTTGATAACTTATATGATTAATAAAATGCTGAAGTAAAAAACATTCATCATTCATACTTAGAAAGTCAAAACTTCAAAAATTAGGCAGAGCGTAGGGGCTGGGGTTCAATCCCTCGCCTGCCGTGCTGACCCCGTTGGTGAGGCAGGCTGAGACACTGAGATGGTGATTGACACTGGGCGTGGTGGTGCACACCTGTGATTTCAGCTCTTTGGGAGGCTGAAAACAGAATTACTATGAGTCGGATCTACCTAGTGAGACCCTGTAGAACTGTATTCCATGTCCTAAATGCACTTTCAAAAACTTCAATAATTAAACATCATTTTGTCACATGATAAGATATTACTGCATGTTTGTATTGTTTATTGTTGCACAGATTAGCAGCACTGAGAATTGGGGTCAAGTTATTGATTGAAATAGAAATATATAGAAATCTCTCCATTCTTTTTTAGCCAATATGTTTTGGTCACAGTCATCAACACGCACATCAAAAATAGCAAAATATTCTTTTCTATTATAATTGCCTTTTATTTTGAAGAGTAAAAACCACAGCGTGAAAAATATAAGCAAAAACAGAAACAGTATAACATGTAACAATACATGTATTACAGATTTTCTAAGCAAGAATACCTTGTTAACACTGATTGATATATTGTTTATTTTTATCATCCAATCTGTTGCTCAGATTAAGAGATATAGTTATGTAAGATGGGACATATGATTGAACATTACCACATGCTTTCAAAAAATCTTATATTTTTGTACTTGACTCTCATTTTCTTTTATTACCTTTTTAAAACAATTTACGTTAAAGAGAATATAGGAATTAATTGATATGACATTAGAAATGGTACACATTTTGAAGACCAAATTGACAGATATTTCAGGCATAGTTTCAATATTACATGTTGTTATCCTCAATGCATTTGCTTAGTTCACATATATCAACATAGAGAGCCGGGGAAGTTCTGTCCAAGGCAAGTCTTGCAGGTCTCCGGAGGCAACGCAGGCCACCATCATGGCGGCTCGGCTAGCTGTGAGTTGCTGTGGTGCTCTGCCTGCAGCTGCCCGCAGAGGCTCGCTGGTCCCCTGCTGCAGGTGGATGCCCGGCTCAGCAGACGCCGTGTACCACGTGGTAGTGTCAGTAGGAGGCACGATGGGCACTGCCATGGCCTGTGCCTTGGGACGTGATATTCACTTTCATGATGTTCACAAGAAAATCCTGTTGCTATAATTGGTCTCATTTAGAATATTTTGCTGAGTTTACACACCTATAATATTGAAACAATGGAACTTAACAACAAAAGGGGATACCAATGAATGTCCATTTTCTATCTGTTTATTC
>NDGM011042790.1:0-11636 GCA_002564305.1 Octomys mimax | reverse complement strand
GCCTGTAATCCCAGCTCTTGGGAGGCTGTAAACAGGCAGATCACTATGAATCCAATCTAGTAGAGTAAGACCTTGAATACCCTATAGACCCTTCTCTGAAATAGAAAAAAAAAAATAATAAAATTTTAAACATACATACAAATAAAAAGGAAAAAAGGACAATTTCCTTAAAAAGTGGGCTAATTTCCTAATAGGGAAAAAAAAAATGCTATTGAAGCTCTAGTATAAGGTAACACCTAGTAAATGAGTATATAAGCTTCTTCAGATCAGAATATTTAGATTATAACTAAATAAAAAAGTTCATATGCTCAGCAAGTGCTAAAAGCATACATTAAGGCAGGTGTGGTGGCATATACCTATAATACTTCCACTCAGGAGGCTGGGACAGGAGGACAGTCAGAAGTTCAAGGCCATTCTGGGCTATACAGCAAGACTATCTCAAAAATAAAAAGAAACAAACACACAGTAAAAGAGAAACTTACTTGCATAACAAGGTCCTATCATTGTTAGAAAACCATTTAATACAGGTTCAACTATTACAGAACATAAAGTACTAATGACCAAAATCTAAGATATCACCTTAACATACTATTCAAAAAACTAAAACAAAGGTAACCACTTTGTGCAGCAATTATTTTCTTGCATTGAATACAACAGATGATTTATAAAGAAAATCTAATGTAAACCTATAAAAAGTAAACATAAAATTTTATGCCAGTAAACCTTAGAGAAATACATCAGTCCACTGATAAATCTAATGATTCAACAGTTCGGAAACAGAAACAAAAGGAACATTAAGTACACATCTGTAACTGGAAAATGTGACATAGCAGAAGCTATGCCACATTTATGTCTGAGAAAGGACATGGATGTGGCCCAGAGATAAGGGGTGGTTTTTGTGTCAAGTCAAGTGGTTTTCACTGAACGAATCACATAGTACTAAGGAAAGCTACTTGCTGACACATGCAGAAGACCAGAAGAG
Source organism: Octomys mimax (assembly GCA_002564305.1). Lineage (NCBI taxonomy): Eukaryota > Metazoa > Chordata > Mammalia > Rodentia > Octodontidae > Octomys > Octomys mimax. The sequence goes on along the minus strand of NDGM011042790.1, from coordinate 10,654 downwards.
TAAGCAGAGAATGAACACAAAATTACGTGTCTTTGTGTTACAATTACATGGACTGCACCAACAGACACAATATTGGGCCAAGATCACACGCCAGATCACTAGACTTTCAATGTGGTACTGGTAATACACAGTTCCATTACCACTAAAAGATACAACCTAAAACCCTCACAAGAAAAAATGTTTTAAGCATACATAATCTCCAGTGAAAAAATTTTTTAAGCCTTTTTTGTTTGTTTCGTTTATTTTTGAGACAAGTTCTCACCATGCAGCTCAGGCTGGCCTTGAATTCACTATGTAGCCCAGCTAGCCTCAAACTCACAGAGCTCCTCATGCTTCAGCCACCTGAGTGCTAGGATTACAGGCAAGCGTCACCACACCTGTTCAAAATATTTAAAATAACCAAACAGTACACATTTACCAAACAGAACAGACACATTCAAAACAAACACAGGGTTAAAAAATAAAACACAGGGCCGGGGAGACAGCTCAGTAGAATAAGCACCTGCCTGGGAAGCTCACAGTCCTGAGTTCATTTAAAGCCATAAAAAAATAATAATAATAATTAAATTTAAAAATAATATTAAAACACAGAAACTTTGGATGTAGCTCAGTGGTAGAGCGTACAATTAGCATGCGCAATGCCCTAGGTTGAAGCTTTAGCACCAAAAATAAAATAAAATAACCCTGTAGTAACGTTGTGACTAGTTGGGGTATCAGAATAGTGTGCTGCTATTTCAGGATAAGGTTTTAAAAATTAAATGGATTTTTGAAAACTGAAATGGTGGTGCATGCCTATAAGCCCAGTTCTCTGGGAGGAGAAGGGCAACAAATTGCAGCCCAGTCTGACCAAGAATGAATCAGTAAGCCCTTGTCTCAAAATAAAAAATAAAAACAGGTTTGGGCACGGGTATGTAGCTCAATGTGAAGGTCCTGGGTTGAATCTCTAATACTGGGAAAGAAAAAAAAACTAATCCTCCAAACAGACATAGGTTGGTTTATGCATTAGCCAGATATGGTGGGGCACAGCTATAATCTCAGCACTCCGGAGTAAGCACCTGAAATCCCAAATTTCTCACCAGAAGTCTTTCTCTTGAGCACCTTTCTCTGTTGTTCACTTAAGGTGAAACAGAACCAGAAGTCTTCAGACAGGGTTATTTCTACTTTCTTCAAGAACAGTCTAGTCTCCCTTCATGTACATGTTAACTGACCCACCAGAACAAGACCACTTACAGTTCTGATGGTGGAATCTTTATCTCAGACACTAAGACTAAGAAAGACAAACTGAGTCAGGCACAGTGGTACACTCCTGTAATCCTACCTACTCAGAAGTCTAAGGCTAGAGGATCCCAAATTCAAGACCAGCCTAGGCCACTTAGGGAGCCCTTGTCTCATTCATGAAAATGAAAGAGAAGCCAAGCTCCCTGGTAACCTGAACTGTGAGCTCTGCCACAGTACCTGGTCATGCTGTGCAGGGCAAGGCCACTCAGATGGCTGGTTTTACATTTGGGGACAAGCTGCCTTTGCAGAATGTGCTGGTATGGAAACTATGTCATCATGGCTTCAAAAGAAACGAAGTGTGCCTCTAACCTATTCCCCACAAGTACCTGAAAGGTAGTAAATAAAAAAATCAATTTGCTCCTTATCTTTAATTTTCAGCAGCAAAAGAATACTTAAAAACATGGTAAAGAACAACCCAAAAGACACGGGTTGCTTCTGTTTTTGTTTTTTTGCCAAACAAAGGACACTTTGGAAAATGAAAACTATTACACTAAATTATTTTGTTTTTAAAACAAGAAATATAATTTTATAAATACAGAGTCTGAAGCTGATAAATTTATTCACTGCATTTGCCTACACAAGAAAGCCACTCACTGGAAGACAGAGGAGAAAAAAAATCAAAAAGCCTCTGCACCATCTGATCTACCATGGATTTTACAAATCTGTATGCAAGAACAAACAGAGATGTTCATGTAGCCATGTACTACTGACTTCAAGTTCAGCACATATGAACTATGTTTCATTTGCTCAAAGCAAATGTCAGTACAATCACATGTTTTCTTGAAGGGAGTTTTATCACTGAAGTTATACTACCAATGAACTTACAATAGCAGCTCCTAAAAAGTACTCGCTAAATCAAGGCTACTTCTCTATCCCAGCCCCACCCCACAAGATGACCCACAGTTTACCCCATATGTGTTCAGTACATTATAAAAACTCAGGTCTGGTTTCAAAGGATGAAATCTCCAAAAAGATGCATGAATCTTGTTAGTGCACTTAAGATGGTAACTCCCCTGTAAACCTAGATACACAACAATTAGTAAGCATGGGTGTGATGGCCAAATTATTTTTAGGATAATTCTCATAAGTGAGAAAAATTTTAAAAATGGCTCCAGGCATTTCAATTGAATAATAATCTGGCTGTAAGAATCCAGCCTGGGGAGGGGTATTCTGGTTAACTTCATTCTAAGTTAATGAAGAAATGCATAATGATAATACTTATAAGCCAGGAATGCATTTTTTCCAACAAGATGAGATTCCAAACGATGATGCTAAGAAGCATCTGAGCCATCAGAAGACCCAATCTACACACATGAGCAGGAGAAAAGTATTGTGTTACTTAGAGTAACATGCTCACATATCACACAGACATCTTTCCTGTTAAAAGCTGTAGAAAGAGAAAACAGCTGGGTCTGACAACTGTACAGGGATCAATACCACTGTGACAAAAGACCTTCTATTTGTGGTCAACAGCCATGTGGGCTTATTAGGCCAGCCTCAATTAAGAAACAGGGGCAAGGGAGGCTGTGATCCCTTTCCATTTTTTTGCTTAAGAATTACTTCCAGCTCTCTGTACCCCCTACCACATTCCTATCACCCAACTAAAAAAACTGAATTTCTTTGTTAAATACCCATATACACACATACACACACACATTGAATAATACAACTTTTACTCAACTATATAGTTTTGCAACTGAGAAATTTAAACATTGACACTAGGTAAAGTTAGTGCTAAAAACATAGGCACACAATGTCAAATTCTGTTAAAGTATTACAGATTTATAAACTGGTTTTCTCTCTTTTAAGAACCTCTTGCCTTATGGGGGAAAAAAAGAGATTAAGCCAATATGGCTGTAAAAGAAATAGGAAAGAAATGTGCTTTCCCTCAAATATTCTTTTTCTTCTACATGGAAGTTAGAAGTCACCAAGGAAGAAAAAAAGGGAAACATGCATTCCTTCCCCAGTAATGGCTATTATGGGCTGGGATTGCAACTTGGGCTCAACCCTCACAAATGAGTAAGTAACTGCCATCACAGGCTGTTGGGCACCCTACACATTTCAGGGCAAAGAGAAAGGGGAAAAAAAAAAAAAAAAGGACAGAAGGAAGGAAGGAAGGATGGACGGACGGACGGACAGACAGACGGACAGACGGACAGAAGGACAGATGGACAGACGGACAGAGAAGGGAAAGGAAAGGAGAGGGGAGGGGAGGGGAGCAGAGGGGAGGGGAGGGGAGGGGAGGGAGGAGAAAGAAAGTGGAAAGCAACCACTAACAATGCACATTGCCAAGGTTCCACTGACTACCACAGCCATAGCCACGCCAATCTGCCCGCCTCCAGCAGGGAGACTAGGCCAGTCAACAGAGAACAGTTTTCCTTCCTCTTATGTTTTCTATTCTGCTTCATATTAACATAACTCAAACACCAAGGCTAAATTCAATTAGGACACTTATAGCTTCATTCCTACTAGGTAAGTAAACAAAAAAAGTTTTGTAATCAGTTGGAGATTCACACTGAATGATAGGACTTTGGCGATGTGTCCTGAAATTTTGTATTTTGCATGTCTTTAGTGACAGTATGGATAGTTTCCTGATGCAATTCTTTATAAATCTGATTTTAACTGGTTCATCTACTTTTTTTCCTAAAAAAAAAAAAAAAAGGATGAGATTACAAATGTTGGAAGCTAAGAATAAATTTTAAATCAACTTGATCTTAGAAGGATGTTCTCACAGATTTATGCTGAAATTCAATTTAAAAAGTACCCTCTTAGGAATTTAAAAACAAATCCATGCAAATATTTGATAGAGGGAAAGGGGAGAAATGAAGAGAACGGTGTACATATGCACAGATCAAAAATAGGACTTGCCATGCAGTACTATATTACTAAGAAAAATGAAATAAGCACAAACAATCAAAATCAGTATTATGAGGCTAGTTGCAATGATTTAAGAATTAGATGCATCCAGGGGGTTCCAGTCTTCCTATAGCCCAAGGGATGGAACCTGAAGCTAGTTACACAACAGATTTCCACTCAGCATATGAAATTGTTCTAACTTATGTAAATGACGGACAGAATTCCTCCACGGAGACTGAGAAAATCCCGGCCACTGGCTGAACAAGGGGCAGAACTAACAATAAACTGCGAGTGTTATAAACGCTATTCAATACGCAGTGTAGGGTTAGACTTTAAAGCACATTCATAACTGAGATTCTGCAATTACAACTCTCTATGGAAGATTTTACATGTGTTAATTAAGTCATCAAGAATCATAAAGCAGACTTCCTGGAAAGATGGAGAAGTGTTTATAAATGCTAGGTTCCCTGACTTTATCCTTGCATATTGTATACATGTATTAAGTTATCATATTGTATCCATAAATACTGTATGTACAACTACTATGTGATAAATTTAAAAGTTTTAAAAGAATTATTATTTCCCATGCACAAGGCTGTGGGTACCATCCCCTGTACCACTAAATAAATAAGAAAAACAACTTGCTCTGTGTCCTCAAAAAAGAACAACAACAACAAAAAAAAAACTGGGGAAAATAAACTTGATCTACATTAAGAACTTTCTGGGAGTCTACCAGCTGCTTTCCTGCTCTTAAAAGCAGTGCACTGCGCATGGATGCAGATAGCAAAGGTTCAAAAGGTTCACTGGTATCATCTAACTTGGAAAGGTCTTACTGAAGTTCACATCCTACCTCTTCTAGATGCAAAGGGCCTAAAGAAAAACTATACAGCCAACCAATCCCAATTTCTGCCTCTGACCTGACTTATTAATTGGAAGAACTGAGGGCTGAAAGCAAACCTACTTTGCATGATGGTCTACGAATGCAGAGAAACAATACCCAACCAATACACAGAACAAAAATGCCCCAACAGTGAGGCTGTTCTGAATGACCTCTCATCAAATGAGAGGTTTATCAAAGAAGAAACCAATAGAATTAGCTGAAGATTCAACAAAATGAAAAAGCAAAGCTCACACACTGCTGGAGCCACTCTACCCACAGAATAGTTACAGAATATATATTAGCATCTTCTAGTTTCTCTCCCAAGTGCTAAGGGAAAGATACAAACACATTCAAGACAAATATGTAAAGAAGTCAATGAGATTCTACCCACTCCATTTCTGGACAAACAGTAAGTCTCGGCAAAATCTGGAACATTCCTAAGCAAAAATAAAGACAAGACACAACAGATACAAAAGAAAAGACTGGAAGATTTACTTTAAGAACTGAAAAAAGAAAATGACTTTGTATTATATCCAAAACTTTAAGAAAACATGGACTGTTGAAACAGATTTTTTTTTAAAGGTAAAATTAAAACTTGCAGTTATGAATGGAAATGAGAAGGAAAAAAACAGTAATACCTAGGCTCATGAACACTTCTTCTGTTCACAATTCAGTTCTCAAACAAAAACACCTGACAAAACTTTGCTTCCATTTTCAAATTCTACATCAGGTGTCAAACACAAACCTAACCATCTTCTCCACACAAACACAAACAGCCATCTTCCTCAAAACCATAAAACGAACTAAGTTCATAAACAAAGGTACCACTGTATTTCAAAACCTAAAAATGAATTTGAAGAATCAAAAAGATACAGGCACTTCCATCACTGCTACAGTACTTAATATTTTTTTGCCAAACACTGCCAAATCAGTGATCCTAACAAGCCCTTTGAGCAAATCACACAAGGAAAGGACCAGAAAGAAAGATCAAGGAAATAGAGATAAGTTGACAGCCCCAGCAACAGAAATCCAATTATGCTCGTGTTCCTAAGAAAAAAATTCAATGATAAATTGAAGAAAATTCTTAAAAATAAAAGAATATACAGATGGAATGAATTCAGAGTGTTTCAGGACAAATAATAAACAATATAGTGCTAGCCAAATAGCTCAATGGATTAAGGCACCTGCAAGCTGACTCAAGGGCCAGGGAGGGGTTGGATCCCCAGGCCTGCCATGTAGGCCCTGCCCTTGGGGCACGCTGCGAGGGCAATTGACTGGGCATGGAGGCGTATGCCTATAATCCCAGCTCTTGGGAGGCTGTAAACAGGAGGATCACTACAAGTCCAATCTAGTAGTGAGAAACTGAACACCCTATAGACACTCATCTAAAATACAAAATAATAATAATAATAATAATAATAATGATAAACAATATAAAACACTGAGGTATAGGTTGCTCAAATTCTTTTTTTTTTTTTTTTTTTTTGTGTGTGTGGCCAGCTCAGCCCACCCCGGGGGCAAAGCTGGCATGGCATGTGGTGCAGGGGACAGAACCACAGTCCCTGTGCACTTGCCTAAGCAGGTGCTTTAGAGTGCTGAGCTATCTTGCCAGCCCCATCCTTCTAAAATTCTTAAACTTACATGTTGAACAAATAAACATCCAAAGAGAAAATGTAAATCACAAAAAAAAAGTATTCAGGCTGATTTCTCATCTAAGTTAGATATCAGGAAATAATAGGAGAATATCTACCATGTGGCAAGCAATATGGCTACAGAAGAAGCATAACCCAAGCCTTTTACAGTATTTCCGCGAAAGTTACTGTCAATTTGGGAATGCTATCCAAATATACACGATCTTGGGAAATATGCCACTATGTACCTTTTGTAACAAAACTATCTGAAATTATAATCCAGCTAACTCATAGATGAAGGAAAACAAAAGCAAACAAAGAAACTGTGAGAAAATATACTCAGTGATAAGCATTTACTTAAACAGAGAACACTAAATTTATAAAAAAAATTTTTTTTTCTTTGTTGGTACCAGAAATCAAATTCAGGGCCTTGCACTTGCCCTGAATTTGATTCCTTGCTTTGCCACTGAGCTACATCCCCAACTCTAAACATGTAATTTTGGACACACCTAGGGAGATATATACCAAACCTTTGAGGAGAAAACTGAGTAATAATTAAGCAATATACAGAAAAATGTTTGGATGAGGTTCTAGGTTAAGAGGAATGATACCTCCTCCCAGATATTCAACAGGAAGATTAAAGTCTTAGAACATGTGAAAAAGAAATTAATGTCATTCTGAGAAATAGAAATCACTTTCTAAACACTGAAGATTACACAAGGTACAAGATCATATGTGAGATATATTTCATCCCTGCCAAGACAGGAGACACTGGAAACAGGGAGCAAAAGCAGGAAAAAGACTCCAAGAGGATCCAGACTCCAAGAGTGCTTGAATACACAGGAGCTGTCACTAAAGGGAAAAGCAGAGCAGAGTTAACCAGATGAGAATGACCAACATGAGCTAGTGTTGAACACACCACACACCTCTCATTACATTTGCCATAAATGCCCTTACACTCAAACCAAGATAATTTCATTTGCTTTCTATCATTAGCCTTTTGATAACCATCCACAAAACACAGAGACAGACTTCAAAATAATGCCCTTAACCACTTAAAATTTTTTAAAAAACACTTAAAATTTTGGTGTTAATAGTCTTACCATTTTGAAAAATAAAGTTTCACCATTTGACATATTCACTCTTGTCCCACAAAAAATTAAAGTTTACAAATAAAATATATGTAAACTTAAGTGTATTGTTATTATAAATCATTAAGATGTAAAGAATCATTTTAAACCTGGTATTGTATCTGTAATAAATAAGAACAAATAAGATGCAAATAAAATACCATTTAAGTTAAAAAATGAAAACATAGAGTAGGGACTGGTAAATTATAGCCAGAATGCCAAATCTGGCTTGTTGCCAGGTTTTATACTTAAAATTTTATTTGAACTTATACTCATTTATTAACAATGTTTATAGGAGAGTAGTTCCAACAGAGAACATATATACTGAAAAACCAAAAATATGTACTACTGATATGTACCTATGACTCTACATAAGTTTGCTAAGTAAACGAATTTCTCCACTATGTATGTGAAACAGTACTATTTCTTCACCGAAGCTGATAAACTGAGAAACATAACATAAATACTATTACTGAATGCTATACAGACTGCTAAGTTAAAAATCAGGGCATAGACCTTTCAAATTATGCAGATGGAAAACTGGACAATAAATCCAATATAAACCAAAGGAATCAGAGAGAAAAGTGAAAAAACCAATGTAGAGAAGAAGGGAGAGGAGGACAAAGTTTGGGAGGGAAGTGGAATCAAAACAAAAAAAGAGATCCATGTGTAAGAAAAAAAGAACAGAACAATCATGTATGTTACATATCAACAAATATAAATAGAATAAATTCAACTAGAGAAAAACTTGCACTCAGGCTGAGGCTCAGGTTTAAAAAAAATGAAACTGAACAGCAAGGACAAAGCAATTAAGAACAGTTGAAAATAAGTTGGGAAAATACGCAAAGCAAATGGAAAAAACATTAGTAAATAACAAAACTGAATTCAAAATATAGCTCCACTATCTTACCTAGAAAAGTAATGTTATAATGATGAAATTTTAATTCTCATGGACATTTTTATTATATACCTCAAAACAGGGTACTTACTAATATTAGAAGCAAAAATTTCTAGAAATAGGAAAAAAGTTTCCATAAATATCAGAATAATGGAAGACTTCAGTACAATTCTCAGTACTTGGAAGGTTCACATATAATATAAATAAGACTGGCAGTAAATCCAAGTAACATAACCAAATCATATACATATTATTTATGCTTTCATTATATATACAGTGCATATATTAATAAAACAAAAATTTATTAGGCTATAATAAATTTCAAAAAATAAAAACTACTGACTACATTTTATCTACATGACATAAAAGTAGGAATATATAGTTTCAAAAATCACAACTTGGCAAATTTTAAACTAGTATATCTTTCAAATATCTTTAAAAAAAACAAGAACACTACATACAAACAAGCAGGAAAAAAATGGAAAGCCTTAACCATTTCAAGTAAATATTAAAAGAAAAAAATTTAAACTCAATAATACAGAAAAAATATAACACAATAAACCTAAAGCAAGAAAGAAACAGACAAAGCAAAAACAAAACCAAAATGCCAAGACCATGCAGTGGCAGAATGTCTTTTCAACAGATGGCACTGGGACATCAAGTGCAAAAAATGAGAAGTTAGAGCCCTACCACACACCATACTGAAAGGCAACTCAAACTAGATCAAAGACCTCCAAGTAACACCTAACTAAACAGTTAACCAGAACTCTTACTAGAAAATAAAGGTGAAATCTTGATGAACTTGGATTGAGCAATTGTTTACATGAAACACCCAAAGTTAAAGCAATGAAAGAAAAAGTAACAAACTGGACTTCGACACAATTAAAAACTTGTTCTTTAATAAAACTTTTCATATAGCCACATTTGTCATGTATTCATATTTGTTATTTTCTTGGTCTCATGTACTTCATTCTTCTGTAAATAAGAATAATAATACTCTATTAATTTCCTAAAGACTAGATTTGGCCTAGAGTACTCCTTCCATCCATAAATAAGAATTTTGAATCTCAAGAAATACTGTTAATGTAAAAACTTAAAGCAAATTTTTCTTTTTTTGAGACAAGATCTCACTTCATAGCCCAGGTTGGTCACAAACTCATAGACTCTCCTGTCTCAGTCTCCCAACTGCTGAGATTTCAGGTGTGTGCCAGTACATCCAGCTTAAAACAGTATTTTCAAACAGCTACATTTAAATAATAAACATTTGTTATTTTCATAGGTATATTTAAAGGTTTTGTAGTATATTTTAAGTACTTTACAAAAGAAAATAAACAACAGAAATCAATTCAATACAATAAAAAAAAAAAGAAATACATTTTTCTGCCCATATGACTAACGTAGGCCAGCACAGCCAATAACACAAACTAGAGGAAAGATTTAAGGAAACTAATATAACTGTTCTAAAAGATAGTCTGGTAAAATGCATTAAAGTTTTAAATAAGTCTATCACCTGGCTGATAATACACTCAGGAATTTCAATATACAAAGATATATCTATTACAACAGTCACTGGAGCACTAATTAAAGTGTTTTCTTAATGTAACCAAAATAAATATTGAGCACTAAGGGTAAAGTGTAGGTAGTGGTGAGCTGATAAATACTTAAGTGGTTCTCCAAGGGTCTGGGGACCTCAGATTTGTAGTTTAGTCATTTACATGGTAGTATAAATATTCCTATCATGGTTAATTTGTTTTTTGCTTTGTTTTTGTTTTGATTTGGTGGGGACAAGGCCTTGCTATGTAGCCTATGAATTCACAGTGATCCTCCTGCCTCAGCCTAGAATGCTGGGATTACAGGTATGCACCATCACACCATGGCTAATTTCAAACTACTAATTTCAACAAACGTAGAGCTGCAAAGAAATGTGTATGACTGGGGCCAGGGATATAGCCCAGAGGCATAAGTACCTGCCTGGAAAGTG
>NDGM011042787.1:0-21385 GCA_002564305.1 Octomys mimax | reverse complement strand
AAACTGTCCTACCAATTTTATTTGAAACTGTCTCATTGCTATTTGTTTATCAATAAAATTATAGGAAAAAATAAAATAAAAATGTACAGAAAAGGCTTTAAAAAAGAGTAAATGATAAAAAGTGCTAATCTGAAACTTACATGCATATTATTAAAATTCAGTAGTAACACAAAAATTATTTAGAACTGAGGCCAACAAGGGTCTTTTCAGGAGGTGCCCTTTATCACTGACATTGTTTGCAATTGTGGGCACATGGTGATAATGAAAAGCAGGCGACTTGTAGTTGGCCATCCCACTGGCTCAGTAATCCTTTGCAGACTTCCTTCTTGCCTGCCCGAGGCACCCTGCTCCCTGGCTCATCTTTCAGTATATCATGGAATGCAGCACTGCACTGGTCGCGGTGGTGGAGGGGGTGAGTGTACAGAGGTTCGTGTCCACAGACAGAGAATTTGTGGGCTCACTCCGAGCTTCAGGGACTGCATACAGAGAAGTGTGCAGCAGAGTGATTCAGGCAGCAATGCCACATGGTGACCATCACAAGCTCCTTCTTAGTTATTAGCATACGACACACACTCGTACACAAACACATACACTCATACTCCCATAAGCTTCACCCCATCTGCTCCAAAATGCTCCTGCCCAGCATGATCTGAAATGTGCCCATACAACCCCAAATGTGTGCGATGGGTGATCACTCAAGGTCCCAGCATCCACTGTGGTGTCCAAGGTGATGGCGTGAAGCTGCGGCGCTCGTGCTCCACATGGCTGGTGATTCCATTTCTTTTACAGTTTTCTTGAGATTCCATCTGATGTCCATTGGACTGTAGATTACTTAGCAAATGAAACCACTAATAACACACCCTATCTTTAAAGTCTAGGCCAACAGTTTCTCCAGTCTTAATAATTAATGTTCCTTAGCCAATCCACATGCGTAACTTCTTTCTTCTCTACATGGATTTTGCATCACCCCTCAAGGCCATGTTAAGACCCTGCAGGAGACAGGGTGAATACTGCTGAGCTGGAGAGTCCCATAGTGAAACAATAGTTTCCTTCAGTTGTTAAGAGTAGGGTGGGGTGTTCAATACTCCCACTGGGTTTAAAGTCTTAGGTTCCCCAATTCCTCCGGAACCCTCCATGAATCTCAACTTCCATTGCCACAACTCTCCTCTTTTCTGATCACACTGTAGCCACACATGAAACTTAGTGAGTTTATAAAAGCAAGTGGAGATATTACCATGGTAGCCTGAAATATGGGTTCTAGTTATCTCTGGCCAATAAATAGTGTGATCACATTAAGACCTTGACTTTGACTTTGTCCTCCTAGGGGAGAAAGGCTTATTCTTATGCCTTCAAGGCACCCATCTGATCCTGTGCTCTTGGCTTCTCTCATCTCTGAATTGTTCCTTCTTGTTAATTACTGGTTCCCCGAACCCGGAGTGTGCATTGTATCAGGTGAAATGAGATTATTGAATAGGGAGAAGCATTCAAAACCAAGTTAGTCTCTGGATAAGAAGATAATGGCTATTTGATAAGGGTGAAAGAAAATAAAGAGATGATTCTTGGCTCTAGAGGGAGTGGGGCTCTTCCTGGCACCTATAACTCCCAGAGCCCTCTCTCCTCAGAGCTTCACCGTGTCTCCTCTGTTGCTCACTTGCCTCCTACTCTGGCAATTGGCTTCCCTCTGAGCCTTCCCACACAGCAGTTCTGTCTCCCAACCCACACTCCAGGCCTCTGTATCACGTGTTGTCTTTGAGGTTTCTGGTGTATTTTAATGTACAGCAAGTTTAGTGCTTCTCCACCTCTTGGTTCTCTATGCTTATTTCCATCAGTGATTTTTAGAGCCTCTTCTTCTGCCATCATACTCTTCCATTTTCTCTTCTGCTTTCTAGTACCAAGCTGCGGTTCCCTCAGACACCAACGTGCAGTGACTGGATTTTGATGGCAATGACAAGCAATGCAGAGAGGTTCACTGCAAGAGAGGCCTGCTGCATGTGCAAATGGGAAGGAGAACTGAGAGTTTTCCTTTTATGTCTTCTGATTAAAAACATTAGATTAAAAGCATGGCAAAGACTATGTATAAAACCGATGCTCTAATTGGAACAAGATTTAAATAATTACATTCCAAAGTGGAGCTTGACTGATTTTACACTCAGTGTCTCAGTTACTTTTCTCTCCTTGTTGGGACAAAATACTCAACACCCAGAATTAAGAAAGGAAAAGTTTATTTAGCTCACAATTAGTGGAGGTTTCAATCCATACTCAGCTGGCTGCAAAGCAGAATGGCACATGGCAGGGAGCAGCCATTCATGGTGGTGGACAAACAGCAAAAGCACAAAAAGAGGAGCAACAGCTGTGACTGCTAGCAAGCCTCTCTCTTCCTTATATTGTATGCAGTTTATCCACCCCGGGATGGTGTAGCACTCACACCCATAATGCCAGCACTGGGTCATGAGTTAATCACAAACTGTGGAAGTCTACCCCAAGGACCGCATGAGGCTCTGGGGAGACAACTGGAGGCAAGCTGTAACATTCAGCATTAAAGAGTGCTTCCTCAGTTGCTGGTTTTCCTTGGGTTCCAACAGGATACTTATCTCAAACTCCAAATGAGATAGCATCTGTAAGAAATCTATCAAGACGCATCACAGATACTTGGCAAACAGCAACTGAAATACAGTACTTACGTTTTATCTAGAGCCTTCTGGAGTCTGACATCTTGATTCTCCAAACCCTTCTGTTTAGCCTAGTGAGTCTCAAGGAATTGAAGGAGGGAACCAGGAACCAGATCCCCCTAAGGGAAGTATATTCTGATTCCTTGATCCGTCTCCATTCAACTCTTTGAGAATCAACAGAATTGCATTCTCTTTCAGGGTGTTCCATGCTGGAAAAATGTGTTGAGATCACTTAGCTATGTCTTTCCCCTGCCCCCCAACTGTTTTTCTAACCAAGAAGCAAAACTATACAGTTTTATGATTTACCTGAGAAAAACTAGTCTTTTTTTGCCTCTTCCATGCTATCAGATAAAAGCAGAACTAGAAAGGAAAAGTCATGTTCTAAGGTAATAAAATAAAAATAGGTTCATGGTTGTGTCACTATCCTGCTCTAAGCTGCCCTTTCTCCCAGACTTTTTCCTTGAAGCTGTCTTCTTAGAACAGCACTGGTAGACTTAGAGGAGTTTACAGCCTGCCTTTTTATAAAGGCAGCTCATTTTTAAGAGGAAGAATAAAATATCAAGGGCTTTGAAGATAGCAATAGGGCTCAAATTTAACATTACAGTTTTCTACCTGAATGATCTCTTTAACATTACAGTTTTTTACCTCAGTTTACTGATAGTAAGTGGAGATAATAGTAGCTCAGAACTTAAACGGCTGTTAAGAGTTTAAAAAGCACCTGATTCATAGAAAAGTACTCAATAAATGTGAACTCCTGTTATTTTCAATGGGCATATGAAAATAGACTTTTGGGTACTACTGAGTACTTGCCATTGTGCGTGTGTGTGTGCATGTATGTATACACGTAATATATACACAGACATACACACTCTCTATGTAGCCCTTATTTATTGTGGATCAGATCTTTATTAAGGAAAAAGTAATCAGTTTTATTCGTGGCTGGGTCCTGGTAGTTGGAACAATACCCAGGCCTGTCAAAACACAGTTTGTGTAAACCATAGATACATCCTCCATGCGTGTACTATAATGGTTTGGGCCTTTAATGTCCACCAGAGAGCTGTGTGTTGAAGGCTTGGACCTCAACCTGTGGCTGTTCTGGGACGCATTGGAACCTTTAAGAGACAGGTCCTAGAAGACTGAAGTGAGGCCATAGAGGTTGTGCCCTTGAACAGGACACTGGAATCCTGGCCACTTTCTCTTTCCTTCCCATCCTGGCTACAGATCTGAGCATCCTTGCACAGGCATATGCTTTCTTCTCACCATGGTGTTTTGTTTTAGCACAGGCACCAAATCAGTAGAGCGAACTGACAGTGGACCGATTCCTCTGAAACTCTGAGGTTGATAAATCTTTCCTTCTTTATGTTGTCACTCTCCAGTGTTCTTTCCAAGAGATGGAAGGTTGACTAACACACACACACAGACACCTGTATTCACACATACAATATACACACACAAACATATATACATATATGCACATATACTTCATGCACCCACATGATTACACAAACATACTCACTAAATTAGAAACGCGAAATGATTTATTTCCAGAAATCTTGATACTAGATTAGAATACCATTAGCTAGCAAAGAGCAGATTTCAAGAAATTTGGTTAGCACGATCAAACTTCAGAAAATATTTTTGCATACGCGTCCTGAGTTTCTAAGGAAAGACATAAAAGGTTAATACCATTGCCTAGAATGAATCAAAGAGGAGGCAGTGGGGAGTTGTCTACTGTGAAGAGAGGAAGCAGAGAGAGGTAGAGGCATAGGGGAGGTAGCCCAGCCAGAACCAGAGACTCTGGGTTCTTAGCACCTCAGTGCTGACTGGCTGGGCGGGTGCTCACAGAGGTTGCTCCAGACATGTTTGCATTACTTAGTCAGGCATTTCCAGGGCTGCTGCTGGATCCCACATCTAGAGAAGCTATAGATACTTCTCAGTCGTGCAAGGCTTGCTTAACTACCTAGCTCTGTTTGCGCAGTTTCCCAGACCTCTGAGGATTGCTTTAAATAACAATTCCTGGACCTTTCAGGTCTTTTGCTGAGTCACTACTTAAGAACTTTTCCAAAAAGGAGCCAAAGACTCCACTGACTAGGAATCAGGCTGCCACAATCCAGCTCTAACAAGCCCGAGCTAAGAGAAGTGGATTCTGAGGTTACTTGGTGCTTATCACTGGGGGAAAAAAAATCTCAGTTATCCGTGCTAGCTGGGCCACCCATTCCTGGTCTGGTGCAAGACGTACTCCATGCACTTTTTTCCAAGTGGTGATAGGCGGCAGGGACCTCTCGCTGGTGGTCTTGCCTCATCTGCTCTGCTCAGTGTCTTTTGAGGTGATGAAAAACTTCTCTTCCTTACCTACCCACTTCTTCATCTGTCCCCAGAGACACTCAAAGCATGAGTGCTCAAATGAAAGAATGAGGACCTGCTACGGATCACTCCATGTGCTATCAGCTCTCTGGAAGGACAACACGGCTGCACATAAATTGTAGCTCAGCAGTCACACGCTAAGCCAGGAGAGTTCTAGTGTTAGTTCTCATATGGGAATTTTTGAGGCTTCGGGATATTCTGCTTAATTCCACTATCTTAGCAAATTGATGATATAGAAAGAAAACTCTTCATCCACTTAAGCAGTGAAGCACTCTAAAAGCAAGCTTTCATACAATTATAAGCATGGTGCAAATGGTTTTATCTAGTTAGTAGCAGTGGTACTTCCGAAAGAGCTCATTCATTTGTGCATTCATTCATGAAAAAGTAGAAAATTTGCTCTATATATGGAAGGCTGGTAGACAGATGGGGAATATAGACAGAAATTAGGAGAAAATCAATGCTTATTTTGCTGCAGATGATGCTTGGTGTTTACCCCATCTTTCCATTTAATCTTCACAACAATTTTGTGAGGTAGGAGTAAGGTGAAGAGTGACATTTGTGCCACCATATTCATTCTTGGCCTTCTGTTGGTAACAGAACTCTCCCAGCTCTGAATTCTAGCTGATGAGTCTTGCAGTGCAGGTGGCACAGAGCAAAGAGGACTGCAGGTAGAAAGAATGGCATGAATGAAGGACAAGGGCCATGGCTGGAATTTGAACTTCACCATGTGAGTAGGTAGGCAGGGATGCCAGGTGGGACAGTGCCAGATTACAGCTGGCCTGGAGTAGCAGGTCAAAGAGCTCACACTACTAGCTCAAGGGACCCTGGTAGAATTTTGATTAAGTAGGTAGAACACTAGAGATTCAGAACTGGTGAACATTCACTAAGCTATGACTGCATCCCCAGTACTGACTAGAGAGAGTTCTGTCAGTATGTTTAAGACAGAGCTGAGGGGAACAGACAGGAAACCAGAAAGGCAGCTGTGAGGCTAAGTAGGGCGGCCACAGCAGGAAAGAAGGGGTGGGTGTTGTGAAGGGAGGACTGACAGAGCCTGGCAGCCTCCTAGGTGTGGGAGGTGAGAGAGAAAGGATCTCAGGACAACTTGGAAGTTTGTTTTCGTCTATCTCAAAGAAAGGAAAATTACTCAAAGACACTCTGACCAGCTTTTTTCTTAATTAGTGCAGTGAACAGAAAGTTCTACAATAAGTTATAAAGGCCTCCCTTTTCCGAGGAACAAGAAGTTCTACAATAGCTACAGAGACCTTCCTTTTCTAGGGACTAGCTCACAATGAGGTAAGTAAAAGAAGCATAGTCCCAACACATTCTACTTCTCTGACAGTGGACCATGGGGTGAGTGTTTCTCCAACTGTGTGCCTGCACAGACCAGACTCCATTCTTTACCGCAGAGTGACTGTGGCTAGGAAGAACACGACAGTGTCATGAAAGTGTTGGTGTGTGACCCTCGTGTTCATATTTTTTAAAGTATCAGATAACTTCTCCATTTACAAATTTATCCAAAGTGTGAAAATACCTTGGGAATTTTAGGAATCAGTGAATAAGACATCTGTACATGCATAATGTCTACAGGTTCATTAGAACCTGTAAAAACATCCACTCGGGATGTTTCTCAAGGTGAGGTGATGTGACAAGTTAAGTGTTCGTAGGTCTGGTTTTGTCTTCTTTTGCCTTTTTCTTGGGTGTCCAATCAATGTGTATCCCAGGGAATAGCTACATCTTTGAGAAGTGCTGACTTCTAACAGTACAGCAGTATCAGAATTAAAGGTGAATGCTTAACTAAGCATCTTCAAACAAAAGCTAGTGAGTGAAGAATTTTAAACTCAAAGGGCCAAATACTCTGTATTTCTGGGAAGTCTCAGTCAGTCTCTCAGTCTGTACATATTCTCATTTTATTCTTTGCTATGAAAATCCAAATGAGTATAATTTTTTTTTTTCCGGTACTGGGAATGGAACTCAGGATCCTGCCCTTGCCAGGCCAATGCTTATTTTACTGAGCTATCTCCCTGGGCCCTGGGTATAAATTTTTTTGAGTGTTGATGTATTACTTAAAGTTCAGAATTAATCAAGTAAAAGAAAATATTTTGTGTGTACATATTTTTAAGACATCCGTGTGTGAAAGATGTTCCAGCTTCTAGAGGCGGGCAGCATTCTCCTGAAGGTACTGTGAGAATTTCTTGCTCATTAGTGGTCCTGCAGCGCCTCTGTTGTCTTGTTAAGGCTAAGAAAGCGCCTTCAGTAGTGCTGCACCAACCTCACAAGGCAGCCTGTCTTGCCCGCACATAGTAGTGATCAAGTCTCCGGTCCTTCCACCCCTCTGGATCTCATTGTTCATCTCCCAGAGCTCTGATCCCATCAAGCTGGTGTCTGCCCATCATAGTATCAGCTTCAACAAGCTCATTGTGCTTTGTGTCCCCACTGGTCCTTTTGCCTCTGTCGCACATCTGCACACTGGAATCTAAACCATGGTCACCTAGAGCTGGGCCTCATCTGTCATTAGTGAGACTAGTATGGATTAAGACATGGTGAGTGTAAGGCTGGCCAAATAGTTCAGTGGATTAAAGCACCTGCTTAGGCAGGGGCCAGGATTTCGATCCCCAGGCCTGCCATGTCAGCCCCGCCCCCGGGGCGTGCTGAGATGACAATTGAGACTGGGCATGGTGGCACGTGTCTGTATTCCCAGCTCTTGGGAGGCTGAAAACAAGTCGATCACTAGGAGTCCAATCTAGTAGTGAGACCCTGAACACCCTATAGACCCTTCCCCCCCCAAAAAAAAAGACATGGTGAGTGGTGGGAGTAGGAAGCAACTGGCTTCTTTGTATGCTCTCATTACTCATCCAACAGTAATTGTTTGATATCAACTATTTAATAGGTATTGTGCATGTAGTCATAAAGATGGATTCAAAATACATTTACCTTTAAATATCTCATAAAATATGGAATAGGCTGAGAGAAATGGGTGACCACAACTCACTGCAAGGGAGTAATGTCTTAGTCCTTTATTTGTTGTATAGTAGAATATCACAGATTGGTTCATTCATAAGAAAATACATATGCTTGATTTATGAATCTGGCATCTGGGAAGCCCAAGGACATGGTAATTACATCTTGCAAGGGCTTTCACTCTGTGCTTTCTTGTGGTAGGAAAGCAGAAAAGAGGGAGGATAGGAGAATATACACAGAAGAGAAATGCACAAGGGATGAACCAGTCACAACCTGCGGTCATAATGATGGCATTAATCCATTCACTGGGTGGCTACCAACTTCCATTTGGCCCAGCTCCCAACACTGCTGAACTGGGAGCCAAGCATCTAGCCTTTGACTCGGGGCACCAAGCCACACCATAACAAGTAATGATGGAAGTAGGCCCCAGGAGCAATGGGCCAGGAATGAGGGCCGCTGACGTCCCAAGGCTGGTGGAAAGAGCCATCCTGGGTATGGCTTCTTGGTCATTCCCAATGGGACTTCTAAAGTCTTCATTCTGTCCTCAGTATTCAACACTAGTGATGAACCCCCTTCTATTTTCAAGTTATAAATAAAATGTTCAAATTCCACTGTAATTCAAGCATGAGCAAAAGACTGAGAGCATGTAGAAGGGATCTTGGGTTTTGGATTTTGTGGCAGTTAAGTTCAGACTCTAGAACTGAGCTGCTTGGGTTCAAGGCCAACATGATGTCCAGCCAAAGCATGAAGGTGGATAGAATGTTCTACCATGCTGCACTTCATCCCTCTGGAAAGAAGTGAGATAGCTGGAGAGCTCAAAGAGTTCATGCTCATTAGGCCTTTAAAATCATGTGTAGCACACTGGAACCACGTGTGTCTGTTTTTATACTTTGCAATGTGCCTGACAGCATCCCTCAGTATTGACGCTGCTCATATGTGAAGACATCCAACTCCACAGCACCTAACAAATTAACCTTAGGTAGGTTAGTTAGCCTTTGTATCAGTTCCCCTACCTATAAAGACCTGGTTTATATTGGAGCAACCTCATATGTTGACTTTAAAGAATTGAGTGAATAGGGATGGGGAGATAGCTCAGAGGCATAAACACCTACAAAGAAAGCACAAGGTCCCAAGTTCAATTCCCAGCCCCGCATGCTGTGCCAGCCCTGGAACCCTGGGTGCACCATGCAGGCCCTGGAACCAGGAGTGGGGTTGTATGTCTGTAATACCAGCACTAGGGAGACTGAGATGGGCCTGGAGGCTCCAAAAGTGAGCACAGGGCCATCCTGAACTGTGTAGTGAGACCCTGTCTCAAAAAAAAAAAAGTTGAATGAGTTAATACTTTCAATTCTCCTACAACAGTTCTGGCATACAGTCAAGTCCAAAACCAGCTGTTTGTGAAATGAAATTCTATCCCATCATTCAGTGTAACAGGTCAGAATATCTTGTTAGGGCTGGGAAGATAGCTCAGTGGCAATAAGTACCTGCCTGGCAAGCATATGGTCCTGAGTTCAATCCTGGTACCAAACAAAAAAACAAACGAACAAATGCATTGTCTTGTTAATAAAATGTTATGATGAGCACGGTCCCTCTGCTCATCATCAGAGCTGTCTGCTCTGTAGCAGGAAGTGTTCCTCCTGACTATGCTTTCCTTCTGTGATGTTGTATTTCTCTGAATTAAATATGCATTCCACATCCAGGTGTGTATCTATAAATAATGCACAGATCTCTTTTATTTTCAGCATTTTAGAGGTGCTACCATTCTCTGTTCATTCATCTGCATCTTGTCTTCTGCTTCCCCAGCTGTTTCTGAGTTTTGTGTCCATTCTAGCTCGTTCCTTTTCATGGCTGGGCTGTACTGCACTGGATGAGTGACCCAGGGTATATTCTTTCATTCTCACAGGATGGATGGGCAGGTTGTTTCCTGGTTCTGCTCTATGGCAAGCCATCCTGCAGCCAGCATCTGTATGTGCACACCCTCGGGGAAGCGCTCAGATCCTCTGCCTTCTGTGTTTCTGCCTATTTGACTCTTCTGCTATTCTAAATATCTTTGCTTATTTCACTGTTTGTTCAACTGCTGGGCATGTGTCCTTGGTTATAATACATTGAAGATTGTACTGGGTAACATATATGCATTGCATTATCTGATCCTTATAGTAATTCTATAAAGTAGTGTCAGAGTAGGATAATTAAGAGCTGAGATTCTGGGGCCAAACACCTTGATCCAATTTTCAGATTCTCCATACATGTGAGGAAAATCACTTAATATTTCAGCAGTTAACTTTCCTTCCCTTTAAAATAGAGTGACAATGATACTTCTTTGTGGGTTGTGCAGAAGATTGAACCATTCCACGTAAAACACGCATAACAGTGCCTAGCACATAGGAATGCTATGTGGATTCATACTTATGTGGTTTAATTTCTTTTTCACTGATGGGAAACAGAGGCTCAGAGAAGCAAAGTCATGTCTCCAAGGACATGTAGCTAAATCAACTCTATTATGGCATGAACTGAAAGCTAAGTGGACCTCACACTGCAAGCTTCCAAAGCTGCACTTTCTACCAGGACGCTTCTGCCTTCCATGGAGCTTAGCAGTCATGGAACTCTCCTCAGTGTGACTGTCTCAGCCTAGGGGATCGGGTGCCAAGAACCAAATGTCACTGTAACCAACACAACCCCTCCTGAAGCACAAGCACATGCCTCAAAGGGGAACATACTTCCCATTTGCCTATGGAATGGTTCTCCAGACTGGTTGCTGTCCTTCCAGTCATGGCAGTAAGAGTCCCTGACAAAACGTAAATCATTTCCTGTCACCCTTCTAGATTTTCCATCACACAATGAAACTGCCTTCAGTGTGTGCCCTCTGGCTCCCTCCTGACCTTACCTCTTCTCTTGCTTTGGTTACAGAGGCCTCTTCATATCTTGAACTCGGCCCTTGCTTCCACCTCAGGGCCTCATGCTCCTGCTGTTCCTCCTGCCTAGAAGCCCCTCCGATCTTCACGTGTTGCTCTCTCACATCACTCTGGTCTCTGCTTCAGTGCTACACTCTGTCAGGGGTCTTGATGAACACTTAGGAGACCTCTCACCTGTATGTCCAGCCAAGCAGACCTAGCACTGCCTAGGATTTGAAAGCTGATCTTTCAGATGCAGGGTCTTAGGGAAATCTTGGAGTCTGGCAAGGGTCGGGAATGGTCAGATTAGGAGAAGGAAGCAGTACAGAACAACCTAGGGCAGTAGCTAGTAGTTATCATCTGGTAGGATTAACTTTCCATATTTTAATCAGCAAGGCTGCATCAGCACATAGCCTTGAGGACTAGAGCTATGCCAGGTAGATAGGCACTCAATAAACATTTGTTTAATTAAGTAAAGAATGAAAATGGATAGCCAGAACAAAGTTTCAGGCAGGGGGAGAAGTCCCAGCAGGTAGTGTGAGGCTTGAGAAGGGAGAGGGATGATCCTCAATTTGGGGATTTGATGTTAGAAGCTGGGGGCATGGGAAAGAGCCACTTTTCAGAGATCACTTCCTCTTCCCTGCCTCAGGAATAATGGGTCTGCTATAACATATTCCCTGGGAATTGTCTGGCCCACAATTCCATTTTGCATTGAGTCCATGTGGCTGCTGCTGCCTGTACTGTTGGATCTGGCCTACTTCCTCTGGATCTGCTTCTGCTCTTTGGTACTGCTCCTCCATGTGGGTGACTGGCAGTTGAGGGAGAATGTGGCGGGTCCTGCCATCCCTTGGACTCCCATACCACCACCACCACCACCACCACCACCACTGCTACCACCACTACCACTATCACAACCACCACCACCACCATGGCTGCCACCATCACCACCACCACCAGCACTGCCGCCACTCTGGCTGCTTCACCATGCACAGTGGGCCCGTGCTTGCTCAGGGCACTGCCTTTGGGTCCCAAGCTCTGCATTATCATTTTGTATTGAGTCCTACACATTGTGTAGCTGGACTTGAGCAGACTATTCTGAAACAAACAAATAAGACAGGCTGTGCAGTGGAACCCTAGCCCATAGAGAGGCTAGGATTTCTCATTGTTGTAAGCAACAGCTAAGCCCTGGGCCTGCTGATACAACAATATAGGGGCCATTGTCCAGTCCTGGACCTTCTGGCAGTCACACAAATGAGGCAGAGTTTCAAGGGGCTTATTTTCTGTAGTTGAGGCTGGGCTCCTCATCTTAGCCTCCCTAGGAAGTGGTAGGAGGATTTATGATTCTCCAGTATAAAGAATAAACCCCAGAAGGCCAAGTGAGTAGACTGCATCAGGGGTGGAAATCCCTGTGGGCAGATGCACACAGGCCTGGGGTTTGTTTCCTTGTTCTTTGTTGTGCTGCTGCTGCCTGGATACAGATATCCTGATAGTAGAATTCCCAGAATCTGGGGAACCTGAAAAACTTCCCTGTAGATAATAAACTTTGACCTCTCAGGCTGTCAGGTGAGTAGGATAGATGCTAAAAACAGTTTATCTGGGGCCGAGTGGAGCTGCAGTACCTAAAAGATCTTGTGTTTTTTCCTGGACTCGGAAGTCCCCAGAGGTAGAGTCTATCCCTGAGACAGCAGACCTGGTATCAGGTAGAAGGTGTTGAAGATACTTGGTCCCTGCCTCTCTGTGAACAATGCACTGATCCCCAGCCTGCTCATAGTGAGGAGCCTCCTAATGGTGGGGCTCTTCCGATCCACGAGGACACAGCTATGAAGAATGGTCTCCCCTTCAGCTCTATTTTAGTTTTGAACTCATCACGCTCAGTATAATGTGCACGCTGGCTCAAACCTCATTCCCCATCTGGTTCTCCCACAGCACCATTATTCAGACAGAACAGTAAAGAATGTCAAAGACAAACTTCCTGGGCACTGGTACTGGCCAAAGGCCTTTATCTGAGCATGCTGCTCTATCTCCGTGCCTCCATTTGTTTAGAGGATTCTACATGCTGATGAACAACTTCACTTGCTGGATATTACTTCCACCAACTTGGATATGAAACCCAGAATACTGGGCGCCTCCTTCGTCTCCAACCCTGTGCCCTACTAGTTTGCCTTCTAAATGGCTGTGGAATCCATGCAGTGCTCTCTGTCTTAGCTCAAGCTTTGGTCCAAGCCAGGATTACATGTCAACAGGACACTACAATTGCCCTCTATGTGGTCTTCCCACTTCTGTTCTTGTCTGCTCCGTCTTCCACCATCCAGCTCAACTGGCCTTACCAAAATCATAATCCGATTGTGTCACTATGTCTACATGACCTTCGGGGTCTCCATCCTGTGCTTACACCACACTCTTGGACTTCGTTGTGTCTTGTGCTCTTCCCAAGCACCCACCTGAAGGCCGTCGGGGCACAGAGAACTACCACTGCCCTTACAAACAAGCTTTTGTTGCTAGCTATTTGTTGTGGAGGACTGTGCCATGTATATATTCTGCCAGGAAAAAAATGTATGCACACTCCAGGAAAATAAAAGTAGCGTGTTGTCTTCTCAACAGACAATGTTGCTCTCATGTGGGAAACCCTAGAGGATGCCGTACATCTCAGAAAACCCACTACACTGCTGGCCCTTACAGAAGAAATCGGAAATGCATAATTTGCAGCAAAATTACCACTATGGGGAAACTTGGCTGTAAAATGCTACCTTCCCGCCTAAAATAAAGTAGGTCTTTAGCTCCTCAGGCAATGCTCCTGTCTCTAGCTAACCCTTCTTGGCCTCAGAATCTCTGCTCCACCATAACATCGACCCCAAAGGAAGCATCTCTCTAATATTCATACTTCTTTGATCTTCTTCTTCTTATTATAAGATCTCTTAACATTGATAATACTGATTACAGGGTAATAATTAATAGTTATCATTTTGCTTTTATATGTATGATTATGTGATTAAATCTGCCGCTCCTAAAAGACTGTAAGCTTGATCTGTTTACAACATCTTGTGTCCCCAGAATAGAACATATCTAGGCTACCAGCACACAGTACAATCAATCAGTAGTTATTGAACTAATAAGTGCATGAAGACACAGCTTTTGCCCTTATACTATTGCTTTCTAGAGGAAGAAATCAGTTAGGAAATAGCACATGCATACAAAATTCTGTGAAGTAATAATATACCAGGAGAACACAAACTATCACAGTACTGAGGAAGTCCCAGTACTCCTGGCGGAGAGACATTTTTAGTATTTGCCAGAGAATCTGAACAATACTGGAAATTGAACTCACAACCTTGAGCTCTGCCACTGAGCTACATCGCTGGCTCCTCAAAAGATATTTGAAAATTAAGTGAATAGTGGGTAGAAGAAAAAAACCTGGGAGACCAGGCAGCCCCAGGTAGCAGATGCAGTCTGGTGTTAGGTGCCACAGGAAGCTAAGCAATTGATCAAATGTGTGTAGGTGGGCCTGGGCCTCAGTCTCTAAAGCGAACAAGCTACCTCAGTCCTGAGGAAAACATCCTGTCTGGTTCAGGCCAGCTATTAGTCGCTAGGCAACCTTGTGTCATGTGTTACAAACTTTGCAAAAGTATAAATAAAGGATTGTTTTGTTGTGTATTAAGTTAGTCTTGCCCATCAGGCAGACTAGCAACCACTTAGCCCAGCTTTTGGCTTCTCGTCTGTCTTTCTCATTCCTGCTGTTGTGTCTCCCCAGGTAGAACCTTTTGCAGTAAGACCAACGTTCCTACAATCTGGGCAACGGCTTCAAAGTGAGATTGCATGGCCTTTGCATCACTTTTCCCCCCAAATCTCCTGGTTTCTTCTTTCCAGTTCCTGTCAAAGCAGGACCATGCTTTGCTGAGGTGAGTGGTCCTATCAGAAGGAAGCAGGGTCAGAGGCAGGGAGTGAATCTTTGCTGCTCATGAGCAGGACAATAAGCATCCTTCAGCACTGCGAATCCTGTGACCTTTTCTGGGAGCCCAGAGAGCTAGGCTCTCTAGGTAGTGGGTCTGCCTGACATTTTCTGAGAGGAGCAACAGGTCACCTGACTGCTGTGACATCGTGCTAAATGGCAGCCAGGAGCATCAGCTCTGTTCTTCATCAGCCTTATACTTTTGGGCAAATTCATTCTCTAGCCTCTCAGCCATATTTTCTGTATTCTCAACACACTAGTGTTTGGGACCTTACTAGAGACACCTCCCCTCCTAGGGATACATAACTCCTGGACATAACAAATGGCTCTCCTCAGAGCATGCCTCTGATATGCAAACCCAGAAAACAGAGCCCACCTCTCCAACCACCTCCTGTATTAAACTTTCAAACATCATGCCAATATTGCCCCTGCCTTAAACCACTCCAGGCCCAGGTAGCAGGTAAAAAGAGACCACCTCTGTGCACCTAATCCTGCTTATGTTATCCAACTACCAATCCCAAACTTACTCGGCATCCTGCCCTACCTCACCATTCTATCCCTGAATGATCCTGATCCTGGCTCTGAGCTCTGAAGTCCCCGGATTCAGCAGTGGTGTTTACCACGTGGTCCTGCACAGTGTGCCACACCTCCAGCCTAGGCTATCTGTGGATATAAACTGTTCCCTTCATGACAGCCATTTCCACATCATACCATGAACAATTAAAATAAGTCCTAGTATATGTTCACATATTTCCTTTCTGTCCCAGACCTCCTCATTTTACATGGTCATGGGAAGAGCCTAATGAGAGAATGTCTGCAGAAACACTTCTTTAGCTTTGAAGTTTAAGATATTTTTATTATTGTTCTTTTTCTGGAAATACTGGAAATCTCCACAGGGCTCTCCTGAGGTGCACAGAGGCCATTCCTGGATGTCTGCTTCAGGTCACTGCCCGTGCCTCTCTGCTAGGGGCAATCTGCCTGCCAGGCAGCAGCTCCTGAGGCCCACTTGGACAGCATCCTCCTGGACTTCTGGGCTGGCCATCTTCTCTAGCTTGCACCTCCTTTTCCTTTCATTTGGGGAACAAACACATTTGGAGCTTAGAGGAATGAACCCACTCTATAAAATACTCATCTGAGGGAGACGGCTTCCCATTCCTTTGGAGAGCATACACACCCCAGAGCAAGGCTTCCAATGTGTTCCTCCAAGAAAAACACATGCGAGCCATTAAAGCCAGTGGCAGGCACACTGGGCGGGACCTCCTCATAAAAGCAGGAGCCTGCATCTTCTCTTCTGAATCTCTTCCTGGAAACTGTCCTTTTCTTTTCCAGCCCAGGGCTGTTTACTCTGGTTTACCTCCCAGCTGTGTTGTTCCCATTCACATAGCCAGCACAAAGGCCATGTGTGACCTGCGGCCACCTCTCAGGCACTCAGGCTGTGAAATAAAAACCCAAGCAGAGTAGATATGTGGTTCTGTGGCTTCAGGGAGTGCTAAGTGGGTGTGACAGTAGCTGGTGGGGCCTTTAGGGTTGAGCTGCCAGATAAAATACAGGATGCCCAAGTATTGCTTGGGACACACTTAAGTGAACAAAGCATTCGTTGTTTTCCTGAAGTTCAAATTTAAATGGACATCCTACATTTTTATTTGCTAAATCTGGTAACTCTAAGTTGAGAGCCTGGTTCTGAATCTATTTTTTCACTTCCTGAGTGGAATAGGCTCATGCCCTTCATTTCCTGTGGAGATTTCTGAGTCTAGTCTTTTCTTCCTGCCTCTGGGTACATGAGCCAATAAATTTGTAGGCATCACCAGATAGGCTCAGAAGTAACCTGTTCTGAGGTCTACAACAAGCTTGTCTTAGACTTACTGATATGAAGAGAGTGGCGAATGTGGGACTGGAAAGCAATCAAAATGGCGGCTATTGCAAGGTCTTGAAAGTAAAGAAAGTATGATGGGTTGTGCATGGCTCAGCGAACGGGGCTTCTAGGGAAATTGGTGCCAAGGGGCTTTGTCTGAGTAGTGGCCTGTTGCTGTGATGCTTGGGGTGGTGATGACTAAACATCACTCCTGTGAGATTTCTTTTGGGATTGGAGTCTTGGCTGCCGCCCCTTGCAGCCTTGTGTATCTATCTCCACCCATCCACTCTGCCCTGGGGATTGAAGGCAGGGGCTCATGCATGCTGGGCCACCGAGCTTCATCCCCAGCCTTTTTCATTTTTAAAAACTTAGAATAGGGTATTGCTAAATTACACAGCCTGATCTCCAACTTGAAATCCTCCTGCCCCAGGCTTGCAAGTAGTTAGGAGAATAGGCATGTATTATTGTACCTGGATGCAGGTGTTATTTGCAGGCAGAAACCTGCAAGGGCCTAGGGAGGAAAAGGGTGAGTTGATTCTTCTTTTCCTGGAATCTGAGAATAGTTAAGGTTTGTGTGGAGACCTGAGTAGGACTGGCTGAGGACAGAGGGCAGAAAAGGCGATGGAAGACCATGAGGAAACACTTCACCAAGGCAGGAGTGGGAAGAAACAGAGCTATTGGAGGGCAGTGCCCTTCCTGGACTGTGTGCAGCAGGCATGGACATCATTTTGGCTGTGGCCCACCTAGATGGTTTTGAAGCAGAGGGAAGGAGTCTATGTGTGTGAACCAAAAGACCCGTGCATTAGGAGTCCTCCTGTCGGGGCAGTCACCCCCAACTCCTTGAGGAGCACCAGGACTGGGCATTCAAACTAGCACAAACAATCTGATGTGGGGACAGCAAGCTGGAGGCATGACTCAGTGCACACTGGCCCTGGTGATGACACACCTCTGACCATACCTGCTTGGTAGAAGCAGCTGAGTTGAAGACAGTGTGATGTAGAGTTCAGTGGTCTTGAGGTCAGCAATTCCTGAAAGTGAGTTCCTTCTTTGTCGCAGGAGGCAGCAAGAGAGCCTAGAGCGGGATGGGGGCACATCTAGAACTAGATGCCACTCTCCTATCATGGTATTTTCATAGTAACTGAGTTAGCAAACACCCTACATATCAGGCACTGATCTAAGTGCTTTAAATATGCATCATCTGAGCCTCACTGTAGCTCTTTGTTGTCAAGGAACAAGGCAACTTGCTGAGGTGACACTGGAATGGTGGAGCTGGGCTTGCTGTCCCCCTCAGCTGACTTCCGGCTAGACAGCATCTTCCGGGAAGACGCTGCAGCAACGCAGACCAAGCAGGTCAAATGAAGGCCCCAATCAAGAAAGGGAAGCTCTATACAGAAATTCAAACAAGTCAAGGAGGGCATAAGATAGGACAGTAGAGCGGAGCTGCCAGTGAAACTGGTAACAGAATACTGTACTCTCTGTGAAGTCCTGTTTAGAGAGATAAGCCTCATGCATGGTTAGCTCTGAGTTTTTTTATTATTATTATTATCAACAGGAAGAGGGAAATCAAAACCATTTTCAAAATTCCCGGTGTGTATAAGGCAAAAAGTTCAAGAGTCTGGGGCGAAGTAAGTCTACTTGTGGAGCTAAGATAAAAGGAAATTGTCTCTGGTCTTTGAAGAGCCTCTTCTTCAGGGTCTTGGGGCAGCTCAGCCAGATTTTAAATCCCAGCCATGTGGCTGCAGAGCCCACATTTTCAGATGCAGTCTGTCCACCCTTGCCCCAGGCTTCCTCGGGGATAGAGCAGGTGCTCTTGATAACCACGCATTAAATGAGTACACTACAGAAGGCTGAGCGAGCTTGGAGTGGAGCTTATGTGTTTCCAGAGCCCTGGGGTCGGAGCTAGGTGCTGTGATGCGATTCTTAGGCAGGCTTGGCTGCAGTGATGCGTTCCTGGTTCAGGGATCACCCAATCACAGAGCATCGAAGCAAACCAACTGCTGAGTGTCCTCACTCCAAGAAGCTGCACAAATGCTTACTAGATGCCACTCTTAGGTGGCCCAAGATTCTGCTTGGAATCAAGCCAGTCTGAAAGGACTTTCTCATCCACAGCTATTCAGTCTCTCTCTGTCTCTGTCTCTCTGTCTTTGTCTCTCTGTCTCTCTGTCCCTGTCTCTGTCTCTCTCTCTCTCTGTCTCTTAGTCTCTCTCTGTCTCTCTGTCTCTGTCTCTCTCTCTGTCTCTTAGTCTCTCTCTCTGTCTCTCTGTCTCTGTCTCTCTCTCTCTGTGTCTCTCTCTCTCTCTCTCTCTCTCTCTCTCTCTCTCTCTCTCAACACAAGGCTTGAAATCAGAACTTGGGCTGCTCTTACTGACATAGACCGTAACAGCACATAAGAGCCAGAGCAGTGTTTTATAAGCACAAAATGCTTATAAAATCCTTATAGTGATTGGAAAGAACTTAGAAACATTAAGATTAATGGCCAAAATCCACTGCAGCTTATATTTCATGCAATATAAAAAATCCTTTGAACATGATAACCATTCAAAGAGGACCCCGCTGAGCCGAGCAAAGTGTGCGCCAGCAGGAAGGCGGCAGATGGCCTCAGCTCCATGGTCTCTAAAGCACCACGATTAAGCTCATGCTTTGCACGACTGAAATCCATGCAACACCTCTCACATAGAATGCCCGGGGCTGACCCTTACTGACATTGGCTCCGATCTGGCAGCATTTTGGGTCCCTTCGCAACAGTCCTGTCCTGAGGGACCTCTACCAGATCTGGGAGTTAGTCAGCAGGTGTAAGTTTCCCTGACATGTACTGAATAGCATACGCTTGAAGAGATAAAGGAACTTGCCAGCACTGATATGTGAATAAGAACAAACAAATCCAGAACTCATACATGGGTCTCCTGAGTTCTCACACTCTGGCTCTTGTTGAAGACCGCGTGCCTGGCAACCTCCTCTCCACCTGCCACAAGGTTGGGAACTATCCCACTGCAAGGGCCACCTTGGAGTGATGCAGCCCCACTCCACTTCTTCCCATAAACCTGCTTTCCTTCCCGGTGGAAACAAGGGGGGTAAGACCTTGCCACACCAGGCCTTTAAAATCTGCTGTATGATGCTCCACTCAGCACCACTGACGAGGCTCCTGAAGCCATGCCTGGCAGCTCTTTCCCCATCTCACAATGATGGGAGATAAGGCTACATGTGGATGCCCAAAGAGGTTCTGCCAGCTGAGAACAATGTGCTCATGGATGCTTTCTTAACTTTCCTGGAGTTACTCTGAGTATCTAAAAGAGAGAAAGCATAGAAGTAGCATCTAACAATTTTCTTGCTCTGCTGATTTTCAGTAGTTCTTTCCCTTTTGTTAATTTATTCAGGCCTCTATTTACTTGACAATTCCTGTTAAGCACCTGCTCTTTACCAGGCATCATTCTCAGTAGGAAGGATACAGAAGTAGACAGAATAGACAAAATCATTGTCCTCAAGGAGCTCACACTATGGAGCAGAAGTAGAACACTAAAACATAAATGAATATGCTGGGCCTAATTTGTGTGCTTGTAATCCCTGCAGCTCAGAAGGCTGAGGCAGGAGGAGCGCAAGTTGGAAGCCAGCCTGTGAAATGGCCACTACTTCAAAAACAAATGAAGACAAAAACAAGAACAAATAAAAAAATGATCACAGTGTGTAATAAATATGATGAATAAAAGCTAGGTGATATGACTTGATCCTGGAGGAACTTTCTGAAGATACTTGAATGGAGTTCAACAAGACAAGATGAGGGAATGATGCAGTGAGCCCGGACACAACTTGCCAGATGTGGAGAACTTTAAGGACCAGGTCTGGGGTGAGACTCTCCGGAGGTATCAGGAATACAGTGGGGCTGGAGTGTGGCAAGATGGGAGTGTTGGGACGGGGCCTGGAGACCACAGAAGAAGCCAAATTATGCAAAGCTCAGAGGCTGCGGTGAAAGCACAGAGGCTGCATGGAAGTCTTCCTGGAAAGAAGGACCAGCAGCCTGAGCACTGGGTAGAAGACCACGAGGCAGAGGTGTGTAGGGTTGGGGTGTGAGGTGGGAAACAATGAGAACTGTATCCTTAAACATCAAAACAACGAAAACCAGAAGCTACCCTGAAGTGCAGCGAGGAATGGGTAAGCCAAAACTACACTTGCAGATTTTCCCATATCTGTCTCAGAAAACGATAGGACAAAAATAAATAAAAATTTTAAAATGTGTCTGTAATCCCAGCTATTCAGGAAGCTGAAGCAGGAGGATCACAAGTTCAAGTGCAGCTTGGGCAATTATAGAGACTTTGTCTCAGAATGAAAATAGAACGGGCTGGAGAGGCAGAACAATTCAGAGGTCCTGGGGTCAATCCCCAGTACTGCAAAAACAAAAGCAGTAAAATATACAAAGATATAGAAGTTTGGAAAATTACACACACTTTGAGTACACATGTACCACTTGTAAAACTTTCCATGGGAGTGAGACGACCCAGGGCCCTCCGGATCGTGAACAGACCCAGAGCGCAGGTCCAGCGAGTGAGTGAGACGACAGAGGGCCGCGGGATCCTGAATAGACCTGGAGCGCAGGCCCGGCAAATGAGTGAGATGACCCGGGGCCACGGATCCTCATTTGGCCCAGGCTGCAGGCCCAGCACAGAACCCCTCAGCAGAACTCCCTGCAAAGAGGCTAGAGGCAAGACCCACC
>NDGM011042781.1:0-16398 GCA_002564305.1 Octomys mimax | reverse complement strand
CTACCTTTTGATTATGAATAATGTTTCTATGAACACCTGTGTACAACGTATGAACATTTGTGTGGACATACCTCTGCATTTCTCTTGGGTATTGTTTTTGCTAAGACACAAACAGCCACCACCCACAAATTAACATACGAAGGGTTTATTTTGTCTTACAGTTTATAGAAGTTCCAGCTTATAGTTCACTGCCAGGGAAGCATGGCAGAAGAGAAACAGTTCCTGCTGTGGCAGTCAGGAAGCAGAGGGAGGAACCAAGGGAGGAAGGATGGGGATAGCCCCTTCCAGGTCACACCCCCATGACCCACTTCCTTCACCCAGGCTTCTGCTCCCAACATGGATTTCACTATAAGCTCATCAGTGGACTAACTGCTAATGCATAGCACATACCCATGACCCAATCACCTCCAAAAGCCCCACGTATGAATGCATGAGGCTCTGGGAGATATCTAGATATAATCACAGCCAGTATCCATCTAGGAGTTCAAGCACTGAGTTACATGACAACTGTTCAACTGTTTGAGGAAATTTCAGGCTGCATTCCAAAATGGCTATACTGTTTTACACTTCTGTTTGCTGGACATGAAGGTTCTGATTTTTTCCGTGTCCTTGTTAATATTTGTTTTGATCAGGACTTTTAGTGTAGCCATCCCAGTGGGTAGAAGTGGTGTCTCACTGTGGTTTTGACTTACCTCTTCCCAATGACCAATGGCATCAGCCATCTCTCCATGTGCTCAGTGGCCTTGTGTGTTTCTTTTCTGAAGAAACACTTCCTCAGATCCTTTACTTTTTAAAAGTGGGCTCTTTTTTTGTTATTGCGTTGTAGAATTCTTTATATATTATAGATTTAAAAAACCCTTATGGAATTTTTCTAAATATTTTCTCACAGTTTTGTGGCAAATCTTTTCATGTTCTTAATTGTACCTTTTTTTTTTGGTGGGGGTGGAACCGGGGATTGAACTCAGGCCCTTGCACTTGCCAGGGAAGCGCTTATTCTACTGAGCCATCTCCCTGGCCCCTTAATTGTATCTTTTGATGCATGAAAAATTTAATATTTTTTCTTTCTCTTTTTAAAAATGTATTTGGTTGTTGCAGGGTCTCACTATATGGCTTGGATTTGTGGTGATCCTCCTGCTTTCAGCTTCCCCAGCATCACAATTACTGACCTGTGCTGCTAAGCCCACAGGGATTCTGGCCAGCTCAGCTGGCTCTATGGGCGGGACTAACATGGCAGGATGTAGGTGATTGAATGGTGCATTTGCCTAAGCTTGCCTAAGCAGGCATTTTATTTCACTGAGCTATTATGCCAGCCCAGTTTTAAATTTTTGATTATGTCATTTATTGATTGATTGATACAGGGTATTGAGTCTAGGGCCTTTGTTCTGAGCTCTGTCCTCAGCCCTTATTTTATTATTTTTTGTATTTAGTACAGGGTTTACAGGGTCTCACTATGTAGACTGGACTCATAGTGACCCACCTGTGTTCAGCTTCCCAAGAGCTGGGATTAATTGTGTAAGGCTGGTAACACTATCTCCTCTTTCATCCTTGAGTTCAGTAATTGTTTTCCTGGCCATTATAGCTTAGTATATGCCAGTATTTTTACTCTTTTCAAATAACCAGCTTTTGGTTTCATTGAATTTCTCTATTGTTTTCCTTCTCATTAATTACAGTCTAACCTTTATATTTTTTAGCATTTATAGTCATTAATTTCTAAGCACTACCTATGCTGTACACTCTAAGTTTTACTATGTGTAACTACTTTCATGTATCTTGAAATGTTTCCCAATTTTTCTTTTATTTCTTCTTCAATCTTTTGGCTATTTAGGAGTATGTTATATAATTTATATATATTTATGAATCTCTGAAATTCTTTTTGTCTTTGATTTCTAACTGTATGGTGGTCTGAAGTCATGCTTTCTGTCACTTTTATCTTTTTTTAATTTATTAAGGTTTATCTTATGGACTAGCATATGGTCCACTCTGACCAACTTTTCATGCTCTTGAAGTGAAAGTATTGTCTGCTATTTCTGGTGGGGTGTTCTATAGATGTCTACAAAGACAGATTTGGTTTACACTGTTCTATTTTATTCAAGTGCTCTATTTCTTTGTTGATCTTGTGTTAAAATTTTCTGTCCAGTATTGACAGTGTGGTACTGGAGTCTCCAAATACATGGCTGAATAACTTGTTCCTTCGTTATTGTCAGGTGTTTGGTATTCTGTTAGGTGTATGTATATTTACACTTGTTTCAGCTTCCTGATAGTGTGATGCTTTTATCATTAAAAAGTTCTTCTTTAGCTCTAGTTTTTTTAGTGTTGATTCCACTAAACATTGTCATTAATATACTTTGGTTTCTTTGTGATTGCTGTTTGTGTATTCTTCTCCATTCTTAACTGATTTGTAAAAAAAATAATATGTACATAATGTATTATTGGGCCTAAAACACATAAATGTGATATATTTGATAGTAACAGAAGAAAGGAGGTAAAAGGGAGAAATGTATTGAATGGAGAAGATAACTCCAGATACTAACTGGATGGTCTCCACCTTTGTATTTTTAACCTATTTTGTATATTTGAATCTGAAGCATGCTTCCTGTGAAAAGTACAGTTAGATCCTGATTTTGTTACTTTTTTAAAGTCTCTTTGACAACCTCTCTATTTGATAATTATTTAAGCTTTTTGCCTTTAATATCATTATTGATACAGTTGAATTTATATGTGCCATTTTTTCTATATATCACATCTTTTTCTATACTTCTATTTCTCCTATACTGTTTTCTTTTGCATTAGGTACACATCTTTCACTGTAGCAATTTAATACACTTATTGATTGATTTTTCACTATTTTTAGGTTATTTTTTTAGCTATAGATCTAGGGCTTACGAAACACACCTTAAGAGAATTAGAATCTGATATATATTAAATTAATTCAAGTGAAATATATAAATGTTAAGCTTAAAGATCTTTATTTACTTTCCCACATGTTGTAATATTATTGTTATACATATTACAACAGTAAATATTTCAAATTCAATATGATTGCTATAATTATCCCCATTTATAATTGTATGTCTCAAGAAGCTAAGACAAAAAGGGGAGTTATTATGTATTTATAGCTTTTGTTGTACCAACATTTTTTATTTTGGGGTATCCGTTCTGTTCATTCCAGGTACTAGCTGAAGTTATTTACTTTACTCAATACAGATTTTCTTTCAACTACCTCCTTGTGCTGTCACTGGCAAACATATTACATTTCTATATGTTATATACCCAATGACACATTACATACATACAGAGTATTTCATGCAATTGTTTTTGAAATTAGAGAAGAAATATGCATTTATCTTGTCTTGTATAGTCACATAATTACCTTTATCAGTGTTGTCTGTTAGTGTACATTCAAATTACTGTCTGGGTCCTTGCTTTCAGCCTAAAGAACCTCCTTTAATTATTTCTCTCCCCTCTATTTTCTTTGACCAATTATTTGATTAAAGTTTAACCTATGTATCCAATTTGTTCTCCCAAATGTCTTTCATGAGATCCTCTATGGGCATTTCTGAGAGAAGTTTAAACTTCTCCACTCTCTGTTACAAATAAAGTCAGTTATCTTGGGAACAGATTTGGAGCTGTCTTATAGTGTATTTCCACCTTTAAGTACAATCTTTGAGCTATCCCTTTGGAGCTGAGGTTGCAGGTAGTAGAGTGCTTTCCTGAGTGATAATCCCATTTTAGGAACTAAACTCAGTGGAATCAGGTGAGTAGCCTCAGGTCTTCTTGGCTTGTTATTGCCAGGAAGAGTGATTAGGACTCTAATATTCTCAGCAGGAACATACCCATCATAGGGGTGCAAGGAATAGATAGAAAAGAGTGGACAGAAAAAAAAGAGTCCTCACTTATAGGAGGCACTCACCCAGAACTTAGCTCCAGCATTGTGCAGTCTAGGGAAGTAAGATAAATCTCTACCTTGGAGTTTGGGGAAAAGGAGACTTTGTTTTCTTGTGGTGTTTCTAATGTACTAACTTTGGAGGATAGAGAGAACAAGCAAAGGTGGTCCTGATTCAAATACCACAGATATATTGTTTTTATCAAATTTTACACTTTTTTGAGTAAGTGTATCTTCATTTGCTGTTGCACTTAAGAGTATTTCCACAGACCTTTAGTAGTTATTTTGAAATAGTTTTCACTAGCTTTAATAGAGAGTACTTCTATAGAGTTATCATATTGGAAATGCTTCTCTTTTAGAACTTATGATATTGTTTTAAGAGTAATTATTTTATATCTACAGATCTCCAGAGAAAAACAGTTCTTCAGCTTCAATGTGCATATAAATTACTAGGGAAAATTGGTAAAAATGCAAATTCCTAGGGTTCCACCCATATAAAAATTATGATATTCCAGGCCTGGGGTATAAGCGCAAAAGAAACCTACATTATTTTTAGCAGGCTCCTTAGATAATTCTTTGAAAAACTTGTGCTACAAAAGGACAATTCATGTTAGATAAGACTGATGATGATGATCTTCTTTGACAGATTCTATGTCTATAAGGGACTTTGCAGCTATATCAGGTGAAAGAAAGAGACAGAGAGACAGAGAGAGACAGAGAGAGAGAGAGAGAGAGAGAGAGAGAGATCTAGGACTTGTGTCCTAGGAATTGAGTCCTTATAGGAAGCGCTGCAGAATCATGATTTGGGGCTAGCAAGAATCAGCGATGACAGGGACCCACAGTCACGTTCCTCTGAGTAAGAACAGATCACCTGCCTCAGAATTTTCATTTCTCTTGTACAAGATCTGGCTTTTCCTTGATGATGCCATTTGTAACTTCTCAAATCAGAGGACATCACAGGCTTTATTGTAATTGGTCTGATTTGTATACTACCAAGTGACAATGTGAACTTCTGATGAGCAAATTAATAAGATTAAAGCAGCTATCAAGCATGCCACAGCAGAAAGACTTCCTATGGCCCAGCTGCATGTTGTTATCACTAATGTGAATCCTAACAGCCATAATAGAAAATGAATAGCATTTCATATTTTAAAACTCTAGACACAAGCCATTCACAATTTATATTTTCCCAAATAACTGGCTAATTGAAATTATAAATAAGGTTGTGTTATGTTTGTATATACTCAAGTGTCTTTCTCATGAAAAACCACAATGTAGATGGCTATACAACTGCTCTCTGCACATTGCAATCTGCCTCACCTGCAACTGCTCATACTCTCATCACCAGAGAAGGCCGCAGTCAGGGGAAGAGTGAATTTATGAGAATGCTTTCCCAGCAAAGGAAGAATTGAGAAAAAGGAGGGCCCCAGAGAGCTGTGGAAACCTGGCTTTCTAAGGTACTATAGGAATACAGAAGATATTTTCCAAAATGGGTTTAGTAGGTGAATATTATTATCATTATGTATTACTGATCACATGAAAAGAAGTCCTCAATGGAAATTGAAAAGAAATATGTTATAATAAACTCTAAAGATCAACCAATTTTAGCATTTTTCTTCCTGTTTTGTTCATGTACTTACTGAGTGGGGCATTACTCCCACACTCACAGTACATTAATAACTGGTGTATTTTATTGCACCAATTCATAAGAAAAATTGAGGAATTTATTATTTTTCAGGATTTTAATGACATGCAATTATTTCTTTATACTACAGAATTAATTGTACTCTCCCCCAAATTTCTATGTTGAAGCTCTAACTCCCAGTACACTAGTACCTCAGAGTACATTTGAGATAGGCCTTTACAGAAGTAATTAAGTTAAAATGGAGACATTAGGGTGAGCTCTGACCCCATCTAATGTTCTACAAAATGAGCTTTGGAAACTAAAGGAGACCCCAGGGGTGCTTATGCTCCATATTCCCAGAGAAAAGGCCACCTGAGGGTGCAGTGGAAAGACCACCATCTGTGAGCCATGGAGAGAGGCCACCAAAGAAAGCTTGATCTTGGGTTGTGAGTGCACAGAACTGTGACAAAATAAGTTTCTGTAGTTTAAAGTTTAAAGGCTGTGGTGTTCAAGTTTAAAGGCTGTTGTGTTATGGAAGCCTTACAAAGAAATACATTCATTGCTCTCTTTACTGGAGCTGGGTCTTTCACCAGTGT
Source organism: Octomys mimax (assembly GCA_002564305.1). Lineage (NCBI taxonomy): Eukaryota > Metazoa > Chordata > Mammalia > Rodentia > Octodontidae > Octomys > Octomys mimax. Next base: position 10,295 of record NDGM011042781.1, on the reverse strand, counting down.
AACTCCTAGACACAGGAAATAAAAAACTGCAAAACACAGGTAATAAACAGCTGACCATCTTAATTTACAAGCTCTTATTTCCAGGATTGATTTAAGCTACAAGTTTTTTGTACAATGGAGTTAAATCAAACACTGTCAATATGAATCAATGAATGAACAATGAGTCTTTAGTAAATGCTGATTACTAGCTGGAAAATGTAACCCACCTCTCTCTTTCACCTTAATTAGCCCTTGTTTATCCTGTGTCATTCACTTTTCTAACATAAAACTAGATGTTTGTAGTTACATATTTATTTGTGAAATGATATACTGAATATCTGTCTCCTGTGAAAGAAACAGATGAAAACTTAATGCTATGAAAACTTAATAGCAAGTTATATGTCCAACATCCAGCACAATGTCTGATTTTTATTTGTTCAATGAATGAATAAAGAAGTCATAATGTTCCTGAGATATTAAATTGGAAGATTGATTGATAGGCATTAGGATTCTCTCGTATTTCTTGAAAGTATCTAAAAGCTTTTTTTTCCCCTCACATACATTTCTCCGGGGAGAGGGCCCAGTATCTTATTTTAAAGGAGTCTATGATTATCTATTTCAGCCATAATACACAGAAGATTCAATGGCAAAGGACTTACTTGAAACACAGCACGCTACCTGTATGTTTATATACAGATATATGGATTGTGTAAAGGTCTATAATTTCCAAAAGCAGAGACAGAAATTTCTCAATGAATTTGTAGAACCTGACAGCTTCCTACTGCTCCTGAAGAACTGATCATTCCTGTGATCACTGGAATCCAGCATTAGCTGCTTGTGCTCACCTGTTTCTTGGCAGCAACATTCATCAGACAGACCAATGGAGAAAAAACCCAAAAACTGTAATTCCCCTCTTTCACCTGTTTGGGATGTTGCCATCCTTTTATGTAGGAAGTTCCTTTTAATAACAAACTTCCCAGTTAACAAAAGCAATTTGATCAAACAACCCTGGGATGTGTCTTCCCTCATTCCGTACCCTGAGAACAGATCCAGACTAATCAGGCTAAAGAGTCCTCCAGGCACTGGCACATTCAAGGTGGAGGGAGGCTCAGGATAAGCTTACACAGGCTAAAAGGTCCTTAGGTATTAAATCTTTTCTCTTGATCCTAGTTCCAGAAAATATTTTCCTCCAATAAATTTCTTCCCTCGTTTCTAAGGGAAGACCTCAACAGTAAATTAGCCACAACAAAGTTTTGAGATAGCATTAATTTTCAGTTACTCATACTACCAGAGGAAAGCAAGAATGCAGATAATGCAAAGCCAAAGGCTCTGTCCATTTAGCTTAGTAGTGCGTTGTTTCAAGGGGCTTTGTAGCAGACTTACCTCTCTACTTATGTTTGTCTTCGCGCTTATTAAAATGAATTTGCCTTAGGACCATGTTGGATGGGTGACCTGAAGATGCACAGAACTTGTGTGACTCATCAGAGGAAATTCACAAGGCATACAGATAATTGAACTCCGCTAGATTTGAGTTCACATTCTTTATCACCTGTGATCAATTGTTTTGCTCCTCTGTGACAAAAATGAGCCAGAGATGATACACAATTATAGAACACTAGTTTGGAGAGTATTGGTCTTTACATTTAGATGAAGATTCAAGACTGAGTGGTAGCCAAAGCTAGTAACACAATCAATGTGGATACTTTCCCTGCCTGGCTTTCCAACCATCTTTTCTGTAGCCAGATTGATCTTACTGGGAAAGATCTCATGATATTCATCTCTTCCTAACACGCTCTAGCTCTCTGTGTTAGTTATTAAGACTGTCCAAAACTTTTCTTCTCTCTCCTCATCAACATACTTTCAGTCATTTGGAGTTAGATGTGTAGTGTGATTGGCTTTGGTCAATGAAATGTACAGGAAACTTGGCCAGTGAAATGACAGTGTCATTTCTAGGTGGAAGGTTTCAAAGCTAACGTATGTGTGGCTCCATTGTCTATCTGGGAAATCAATTGGCAGGATCTAAAATAATGGTTATTCCATCAACCCTGGTCCCTGGTGACTATAATGCCCTGAGTGATGAGTGTGTGCCACGAACAATAAACCAACTTTCTTTGATTATAATTGCTGACAGTTAAGGTCCTCAGCTAGCTTTCAGCTCTTAGCATAGGTTCTCTGTCATTGCACTATCAAGGCACATCATGATTTTTCTCTCTTCAACTTAGACACTAAGCAACTTTAGGCTGCGATCATTTCTTCTTTAGTGTTTTAGGTTGAGTACATATTTAAAGCAAGTGGGTAGAAATTAAAATTATCTTCCTTTCTTGTCTCTGCAATCCTCTGGCTTTGTGTTTTTCTAATACTTGCCCTATTCCCAGCATCACTACTTCAATGACAAGATGTCTTTTATTTTTCAGATCTATGGGAATGATGGAGCTATTCCTCTGGACCAATGGTGTACAAGAAGGAAAAGCAGAGGGGAACAGAGAGGTATATCAAAACACACTTAGGGTATAATCATTTGGGATTCAATGGGCTTAATGAGCAGACAGAATTTCAAAATAAAGCTTAAGGGTAGCCAGGTGGAACAAATAGTAAGCTAAGTATTAGGTTGGGGGCGGGGGTGACATGTATCATGTGACCTGGATCTCTACATCCTCATCAGGATCATAATACCAGCATGCACTGACAACTTACCATGTGCTAGGCATAGTTCCAAAGGCTTGACAATTGCATAACTCACTCAATCTTCAAAACACCTTATAAGATAGTTATTATTATTTATATTTTATAGATGAAGGAACTGAAGCTCAGAGAGGTTAGTCCCCGCAGGTCACAGAACTGATAAATGGCCTTCTCTGACTTGAGCACCACCAGCACTTGACTTCAGTTTCCATTTTGGGAGCTCATTAGCTCCCGAGTCGCACACTCCAACCCCATGAGCCATGAGATGCCTTCCCCTCAATTGCCATCCCAAGACCAACACAGAGCAATTCTACTCCCTTCTCTCCAAAGCAGCCCTTCTAATAGTTGGAGGTAGTAATCATGTGTTTCATGGGGTTTCCTCTTCACACTATAAACACCCCAGTTCATTGTACAGTTCCTAGTGTGCCACAGCTTGATGCCCTTCAATTTCCCAGCTTTGTGACTCATGTATTCTAGAGATCAAAAAAAGTCAGTGGAATGGAACTTCTAGTTCTTCTCTCAGCTAATGCCTCCTACCACACCAAGTACATTCCTTTCACAGTATAAAGTAGGGTCTATAATTTGCTCCAGGAACAGCAGGATAGTTATGTGCCCTGTACTCAACCCGCATCTGAAAAATGGACCTCTAAGAGATCTGTGTGTTCCAAGCTTCTCATTCTTTTTTCTTTTTTGGTGGGAGAAGAGATGAATCCAGGGACCTTGTACTGAGCTATATCTTCAATCCTTTTTTGCTAAGTTGCCTGGCTTTACTCAAACTTGTGATCCTCCTGGAGTGCTGGTATTACAGGCATGAGCTTCTATGCTTACTCAGTCTGCCCCTCCTCATTCTTGGGCATACAGGCAAGTTGAGAACAGATCCTTTACTTACCATGGAGTTCATGGCGAAGTGATTGTGCTGTGTCTGGAGGTCTAGGGCATGCTGATAGCTGACTCCAATTTCGGTGTGGCTCTGGAGAAATAATTCCTTGTTGTGGCTTATCCAGTCAAACATCTAGAAGGAACAAGAAGGAATAATGATCAGAAGAGCCATGGGTCTGACAAAACAAAACATTCAGAACTACTGAAAAAAAAATCTCTCTCTGGTGCTCAGTGAAAATCCGTCATCATTTTCAAAGCTAGGATAGGTCATGGTCTGATTTCTCAAGAGACCTCTCATTTCTAGCATAAAAAGCTATCAGCAGCTCCTCAGTCCTCCAAAGAGCCAAAGTAAAAAGGAGAAAATGTATGACAAAATTAGGGAGATGAAAGAGGAAGCTGTTTAGTATCTGGAGTTTCTGCCCTTTGTAAAAATCTTTAAATATCCTGAAAAAAACACCGTGCTTGCTTTAGGGACAGGTAGTCAGGGCAAGCAGGAAAACCTAAGCCATTTTCTACTGCACTTATATTAGAGAGACTAACTCAAAGGAAGCAACAGGAATATCCTTACATGCCCTTGCCCAATTTGAATACTACCCAACGACACACAGTAGTACACTGACACTATCAACATCTAACTCCATTTCCTTGCATTTCCAGGTTCATACTACAACCCACTGGGTACCAGAGGAGGGGGATTTGAATAGAGAGTACTTATTGGGGCTGGCACACTGAACACTAAGCCATTTCTTCTTCATAACTTTAAAGTGGTTTTCATTTAGGTATATGCTCCTCCTCTAGGCATCCTCCATACTCCAAGGAGAGCTGACCAGAACCCCAATTCCAGGATGTTCTTAGCTCTTTAGGACATCAGGCCTAAGCGAATCAGTGTATAGCATTTACCAACCACTGGGGTGGTTTCAGAAATAAAAATGTGATCTAATTGAGTACAATAAAATGTTAGGGATATTTGTTGGAAACTCTTGGAAAAAGAAAACCCTAGTTCTTTAGAAGTGGCTTTTCTCCCTCTAATATTGTCCTATGTATCCCTGTCCTCATTCCCCTGTAGTCATTCTGCTGGAAGTCCAGGAATAAAGCCAATGAGAGAGAAAGGGTGGAGCTAAGGCAACTGCAGGGAAACAGGCAGACCCAGCCTAAGTCTTGCAGGAGCTCCACCTTCTTTCTGGATTTCCTGAGAATCTCAGTCAAGAAATCTTTTGTATTATTCAAAGCCAGTGTAAGTTGGATTTTGTGTAGCTTTCTGCCCCTGAGCAGTCAAGTGGCACAGTCAGGAAAGGTCTGAAAAATATACCTGGGTAAGAAGATTGCTCTTCTTGGTGCTGGAGCTCCATTGATTGGGAAAAGACAAAGGCTATTGGCTGGCTGCAGAGCAGAGTAAGGAGGAGCTGAGCACAAGAGCAGCCTCAGAGATGACCAAGATTGTATCAGCTTTCCTGGAAGCAAAATTGTTCCACATCCCATGACTTCCCTTTACACAGAAGAGTAAACTCATTTTTTCAGTTATATCCAATCAACGTTTACAGGACACCTGCTACACGTCAGGTACTGTTGGAAGAAAAGAGCTGAATCAGCTAGGAAGGTACTACCTACTCCTGATGTGGCTGAGAATCTTCCAGCCCCAACTAGGGAGTGGGAGTAGAGCCTGACAGTGGGCAGATTTGAGGGCTATTAGGGGAAGGATGGAAGAACAACAATGTTAAGGAAGGGGAGAGTAAGAAGAGGTAGGTTCTGACATGGCACCCTGGTCCTTGAAATTAAAGGTGCCATCACAGGGACAATCTAGAGACAAGCATAAGAAGATGGGGTAGGATAGCGTAGAAGGTGAATAATGGGCTTCATTTCCCAATGGAAATGGATTCCATTTCCTTTAAGATGTGTTTGAAAGGCTTATGAGAGTTTCAAGTAAACATATCCTGTAGGCAGATTTATGTGTCTGGAGATAGAGATAGAGACAGAGACAGAGACAGAGACAGAGACAGAGACAGAGACAGAGCAGAGAGAGAGAGAGAGACAGAGAGACAGAGAGACAGAGAGACAGAGAGAGAGGGAGAGAGAGAGAGAGGGAGAGAGAGGGGGAGAGAGAGAGAGAACATGAACTATAACTACTCATATCTAAGTACAAAAGCAAGCATGCATGGTTTGGAGATTATTCTACTAGTTAGTTACTCAAGTCCTTTTTATCTACCTGCAGTGACAATAACGAAGGGATAAAGGTATTACTTTCCACCTGCCAGTGTCAGAGGATTTGTTTTAAGCCGGGGCTTCTGTAGAAGCTGGGTCAGTATCCATGTGGTAACTAGCATTCTGTCTCCACCAGCTACAGCCAGCCCCTCATCACAGTGGTCAGGCTTTTTTCTCTACTTTAATTATTATGAAGGCCAAGGGGGAAAGAATACAGGTATACCAAGAGTTTAGATGATTCTCATTCTGTAATTTTTTATTTTAAAATTGTGCTTTCCAAACCCATTTTAAAATAATCTGTCATCTCTTTTCCTTACTGACAAAAGAATCAATAAAGTTAATGAAAATCTGAAAAGCTTTAATTTCCTTGGAACTTGTGATGAAAAGTACTCACTCCATATACTTCCTTGAATTTCCCAGCAGCCCAAAGTGAACTCCTGAATATTTTATGCTAAATGACTAGTTAGATATGCAAATAAACAGCTGAGTTACATGCTAGCACCAGAATGACTAGATTGCTGAGCACCAGCATGACTAGATTGCTGGGCACCGGGTTCCTGGTGGATGGCAGAGCAAGGGCCTTTGGACATGGGCCAAGCAGGGTGGAAACCAAAGCAAAGATGAATTAAAAGACGGGTGAGAATGGAGAGTGCTGCAGAGCTATGCATCTCATTGAACCACTGCCATTCAGCAGTCTGTATCTGCGCCATTCCACGTTATGCTATGTTCTGCACTTGGAGCACAGGAGCTGCTTGTTGGCAGGCAAGACAATCTGACAAAGTTCAGCTTGAACTGTAGGTAATGCTCCAACAATAAAAAGCAGAGAGGAAAAGACCTTCGTTTGTAGGTAAGAAGAAGGAGAATCACAATTACAAACTCAGCCTTGGCAACCTAGTGACATAGACACTGTTTCAAGATAAAATATATAGGGGGCCAGGGAGATGGCTCAGTAGAATATGTGCTTCCTTGGCAAGCACTAGAGCCTGAGTTCAATCCCTGGTTTAAAAAAAAAAAGATAAAATATATAGGGCCGGGGAGATGGCTCAGTAGAATAAGCACTTCTTTGGCAAGCGCAAGGGCCTGAGTTTAATCCCCAGTTCTGCAAAAATAAAATAAAATACAAAACACTGAGGATGTAGCTTAGTGTAAAGCCCATAGGTTCAATCCCCAGTACCAAAAAAGTATATTCATTGCTATAACTTACATTTCCAACATTCTGAATGAAAGATCATCAGTGAGAAAACTAGTATTTGACAGCCATAGAAAAATCAATAGTTTAATCTCTGACCTAGTACTTACTAGGTGCTTTTGAATTCAGAATGTCCACTGGCACACAGTATTCCACTGCACCCTCAAAATAGCTCCACACAGGTGTTAGCATCAGGTTCCCTTCACAGATTAGGAAAAAAGTTCAGAAGAAGGAAGCCAAATCTAGAATTCACTCATTGTTACCCAGGGCTATATTTACTGCCTGCAAAAAGGTAGTGAAATTGAAAAACTGTCTTGCTTTCTACTCTCATGGTTGTCAGACCTCCTCTGCTTGGGGGCCATGAGCCAGGTACCCTCCAAAGGGCATTGGAGTGCTCCAGCTCAGGAAAGATACTGTTTCTCCCTCACGGCCACTTACTCATCAATACACAGTAGTTGCTACCTCTGCTGCTACCCTATCAGGAAGGAATATGGATGCCTGGGGACAGGTGATTCAAACAGTTCCACTTCTTTCGTTCATAAATAATGAATGAATGAATGAGCCAGACAGTGGGCTGTAGGCTATTGGGTTGCTGATGCCCAGAGAGGTGGACCCTTTCTAAGCTCTCTCAAGCTAAGACAGTTTATAAGTTGATCTATCTGAATTTGGCTCTATGGAAGACACCTGAATTATACTGACCCAGAGACATAAAGAGTAAAGAAAAAAAAATTCAGAGTTTTTGACAGGTCTCTCTCTCTCTCTCTCTCTCTCTCTCTCTTTTTGAGAAGCTATAAATGCTAAACTTAAGAAAATGTAATATAATGAAAAAAATCCCCTCAAGAGGAAAGTTCATGTCTGAATAATGAAATTGCATTTCTTTGTCTGAAACTAACATAGTTTTGTCTCATTAAGAGCATGGATGTTGTGTGCTCCTTGACATTTTTTTAACCAAACTAAGCAACTTCTATATGCCCCTTAAAATTTAGTAAAAATATACAAATCTGATTCTTACTAAATAATGTTAAAGGAATTTATTTAAAGGAAAATTAGGAAAATAATCAGAAACCTTTTTTGAGTAAAGATGTGGATAGCAAAAAGGTTATTGTTCCACTTTAATCAAGCAAAAACTATTTCATAGAACAAAGATATTAAGTAAAGACCTTGTGCTTATTTCTTTCACTTGCCAAATTTAGTAATAGCATCTGATTAGATTTTAAAATTGCAAACCATTCTACTGTCTATTGTTAGTATTTTCCATTCTCTAATTATAGATTACATTGTAATTAAAGATGCTTATGTTCAGCTTTGATGAACTGGTGTAAGGACATAAGATAACTGGTACAGTTCCTCTGCCTAACTATGTACATCCCTGTATCAGTAGCCTACACCCTGTTTGGCCCCTGCAGTGATAAGCCATAAAATCTCATAGCCTGTACAGATCTGACATTGCCTTGCAGGAGAACCGTGCTGTGTCTGGGAATCAAGGTGTCCACTCAATTCTACAATAACATGTTATGCGTGGTAAGATAAGAAGAACAGAGAACTCAAGTCAGCACAGTCTGTAGCATACACTTTGACAAGCATTCTCATCAGTCCAAACCTCAGTTCCCTCTCTGTAAATGGGGGTATTTAGACCTTAGGGCACAAGAGAGATTCAAATAAAGTAATGGATAGGAAAATGCTGTGCTAAGTGCTACCAATATGGTTAATTTTTAAATCTACATAAGGAACATATTCTATTGGACATATTGCCCAAATGTTTTCATTTAGAACACAAAATAGATGAAAGGTCTGGTTTTAAAGTAGTAGGAAGTTCATACTAAAAACTCATGATGGGCTATTGTATAGCCCATCTTGTATATAGACACATCCAGAGCCCACACAGGGAAACCACAGACACAGTCTAGAAGTACACACAGTGGCCCCATGGATGTCTTGGCTAACAAGACTCAGAGACAGGTACACTACTCGCTCAGGTTCTTCCAAAGGGCTCTGGAGTCTTTCTGCTGTTCTCAGGTGGCCTGACTATGAAGCAAGGATGTTAATTAAAAACCTTGTCTTGTAAGATCTCACTGCCTTTTGCCTTGCCTCCAAACTCTGCCTTCCCTAGCCTCTCTGCCTCATTCTTAATATGTTGCTGTGAAAAACCCTGTCCCCTTGGCTCTTAACTGGTTTTTCACTGAGGAGAGATGCCTATTAAAACAGTGTTTTTTGAGTTTTGTTGTTGTTGTTTGTTTGTTTTTGTAATCTCACCTGGAATTAGTTCATCCTGGACATAGAAACAGCTCAGGAAGCTTTTTCCTAGCATAACCTAGGGATGGAATCCTAAAATGAGGTGACAGAGGGGTTCTGCAAAAAGAAAGTCCCTCAAAATAGTAGGGGAAATCCAAAGGCACATTTCCCTAACTTTATAATTCTGCTTTCACAGAAACTTTGACTGACCCCAGAGCATATATTCTTGTGCAAAGGAAACACATGGGCTTCGTGTGTGTGTTCTTGCCTAAAATCCTCTAGATCTTTCAATCAGGTTTTGGTTATTTACTCTCTTAAACTAGCTTTCCTGCTTTCCAAAACAAGGCAAAAAGAGAGAGAGAAAAAAAAAAACAAAGGATCTCAAAATGGATACTTTGTTTCCAAGAATTCCTTGCTGTGAGGAGCTAACACTCCACTTCCTCTCTATCTTGCAAGCTATCAGAGATTCCAAGACATAAAGAGATCATAGTGACACTGGTGTCTATGGACAGAGAGGTGACTGGAGTATGGGCTTTTAGGCTGCAAGTATAATAAATACCTACTGAAAGTGAAAAAGTGCTCTGGTCTCTGCCTGTTTTCCCTCCTGCTTTTGGCAATTAGATAGCATACTTTCATATATTGTATAAAACAGAAACTGCTTGTCATAAGCCCAGCCTGCTCCAGGGAGGATAACTCAGCTTTCTTACCTGCAGAACACCATCACTGTATGCTGACTAATCAGTCATGATGACAGAATGTCACCAAGGGGGCTGTGTCTCTGATTTGTAGACATACTGTAAATTCCACAGCACATCTCTTTCACCATCCACACCAAAATTCCTTAAATCTCAACTCCTAGGTCCAAAAAACTTCTGCATTTCTCATATACTAGAACAGTCCCTATTTCCCTAAAACACTGTCAAGTGTTCCACTGTGAGGAGTTGTCAATAATCTTTCCCCTTCTTTATGGTAATCTGACCTTCATTTAACATCAAAGTGCCCAATCCCCAGCACCACATACTGCACCAGCCCCGCCCTCAGGTGTGCTGAGCAGTCCACTGAGTCCAGGCGCGGTGGTGCACACCTGTAATCCCAGCACCAGGGAAGCTGAAAACAGGAGGATCACTATGAGTCT
>NDGM011042765.1:0-10512 GCA_002564305.1 Octomys mimax | reverse complement strand
CTAGTGATTTGATTTAAAACTGTCTAATTGCTATTTGTTTATCAATAAAATTCTGAAAAAAAAGGCAATTGTTCACAAGAGAAAAAAAGAAAAAGAAAAGAATGGTCATGTTCAGTGGTTTTCAAATCTGGCAATTAGGCTCCTTTGGGTCATTTAGTTGCTGTTGAAACCTTGAGAGTAGATGCAAAGGATGTTAGTGAAAATATTACAACGCTTAGGACTGTCCCACATGGAGAATTATCTTCCAAAATGTCAGTAGTGTTGCAACTGAGAAACCTGAGCTCAATGTGTTTGACAATCTTGTTTTTTATATTGGAAAACCGTACTTATCATTTTTTTTCTTTTCTTTGTTTTGGTGGGGAACAGAATCTCACTAGGTAGTCCAGGCTGAACTGAAACTCATGCTGATTCTCCTGCCCCATGCCAAGTGCTGGGGTTGCTAGTATGTACCACCACATGGCAAAGGTTTTGTTTTCCTTTTTTCAAAAAGAAAAATGTTAACATCATATTTTGAAGTCATAGTGAGATTTGCAGTGTCTAAGAGTAGATGTAAGCCATATCCAGCTAGTAAGCACTTGAAATGTACCTGGTCTGGACCAAGTTTTGATGTATGTACAAAAATTGCTGGAGGATTAAAAAGTAAGATAAAATATATAGTGATTTAAAATATTTATTGCGCATCAAAATACTTTTGAAATATTAAAATCAAATATATATATTTTTTTATTTTTATTTTTTATTTATTTATTTTTTTTGGCAGAACCGGGTATTGAACTCAGACACTTGGGCTTGACAGGCAAGCACTTATTCTACTGAGCCATCTCCCCAGCCCCTCAAATATATTTTTAAGTGAACTATTTGCTAATTTTTATTTTTTTCAGTTTAGTTATTAGGAAAGTTAAAATTAAATACGTGGCTCACACTGTATTGGACAGCTCGGGGGGAGAAAGGAAAGAGTTAGTGAGTTTGAGATTTTTTAGTCTTAAACAACCTGCTCACATTGAAAAAGAACAAAAGCTAAAAAAAACAATTTTTTCATTTATTCTTTAATTCCTTCATCCAGAAGACAATTTTGAACACAGACTATATGCTAAGCATTGAATGTATTACAGATAAGTATCTTTTCTTTTGTAAATAAATCAGAATCTTTTGAAGAAATCAAAGTTAACAGAAGAGACTGTATAAAAATGTGTGTATACAGGAAAGGATGGTAAACTACTTAGGTAAGTTAGCAAATGTGACTGGAGAAGGAAGCAATGGGTCGGTTTGAGGTTTGTCTTACCATCCTCAGAATGTGCCTCTTCTGGGGATTACTATGAACTAGGTAATGTGTGCTTCTCCCTGTAAACTGTTGTCCTGCCTATCAGCAGTTGAAACACTTAGCCTCATCTGGACCACTATAGTGCAGTGATCCTTTGTGATGTTGAGCTAGATGTGTATTTGTTTGTCTTAAATAATTCTTGACAGGACTTTCTTGTTACATTGTAAAATACTAGAAGTGTGCGACAGAAGTACACAAATATGTTCATTGTATTCCAAGAAGTTTAACCCAATTGCATGCTACTCATAAATTTTTCTTGGATTTACAGTAAAATGAAGTGATGCACAGCAATGTTTAGATTTCTGCATCCAGTTCTGCACTTGGTACTCTCTGGGCCTTTTCAAATGATGTTCCCTCTGCAAATTTTCACATTGATGTTTGTATGCATAACTCCTTTTCAGCTTGCAGATCTCAGCTTGAATGTGAATTTCTTTGCTAAGTCACTCCTAACCACTGCTACCTTAAAAGATTGTGTGTTATACACTCTTTGTCTTTTGATGGGTAGCTTCTAACACTATATTAATGCCGGTTCAATGTTTCATCTTCTCCATTAGACTGAGCTAGATGTCTAATGTCCAAACAACAATGTCAGTATCTCATTTACCATTCACTGTGTTTTTAGCATTCAGCCCTAAGTCTGACACATGGTGTGTTTTAGACTGGATTCCTCAGCAGCAAATCATTAGGTAAGGAATTTATTGCAGATGATTTCATAAGAAGTTACTTCCAGGTGAAAGAGTTAAAGAAACAACAACAAAGCAGATAAAGAATCATGTAAAGATGTACCTTCTGGGCCAGCCAAAAGGCTCAGCAGATTAAAGTGCCTGCAAGCAGAGACAGGAGCTTGGGTACCATACACAGAGCTGCCGTGCTGGCTCCACCTCGGGAGTACACTGAGACCGCAATTGATTAATAATTTTATTTTATTTTTTTGGTGGAACTGGGGATTGAAATCAGGCCCTTGCGCTTGCCAGGCAAACACTTAATTCTACTGAGCCATCTCTTCGGCACAGTTGAGACTGGGTGTGGTGGCATGTGCCTGTCATCCCAGCTCTTAGGAGGCTGTAAGCAGGCGGATCACCATGTGTTCGATCTGGTAGTGAGACCCTGAATACACTGTAGACACTTCCCTAAAATACAAAAAAACAAAAAAGATGTACTTTCAGGTGATGTTCCGACCCCTCCCTGATCTTGAAAATTTCAGTGTCCAAACTTTTCTTAGCTCAAGGTGGAAGAGTTAGCACTCCTCTGGGTCAATCATCAGAAATAAGAAGTTAGGAAAACTGTCACATCCTGGATAATGTAAACTCCTTTGTCCTTCGGTTCTCTACTCTTGAGGTGAAGTGGCTCTTGCAACTTAAAACTTGTTTTAAGTGTGTCTCTGTGACAGGTCCTAAAAAGCAAAACACAGAATTTGGAGGAGTGCAGAGGAATATGTTATGTGAACCTGAGGGATTTGGAACAGAGAAAGTATTCACCAGAATATAACTATTACATACCTATTTGATGGATGAATAATTTAAAAATTACCTGATTTCAATTTGACTTCTAACAACATAATGCCCCAAGTTTGTCTGCATAACTATCCAAGATATTATGTGTACATTCATGACTAATATAATTCACAAAAATGACAAAATGAGATTATGCCATGAAATATTTGGAAATCGAAAGAATTTTTATTACATTTATTTTTATTATTTTATTTTAAGAAGAGTATAAAATAGTATTAAAATAGAAAAAAATTACAAGTCCTACAGAATTTCACTTAACAAAGTAATATGAATTTCATGATATTTGTTATAATGCATAGTATTGTCTTCCAACCAGTTATTCATATTACCAGATATATGCACACAAAATTGGAAGAAAAAAAGAGAGAGCATATATAAAAAATTAAGAGAAAAAAGAGAAACAACTCAAAAAAGGAGACAAAATAAATTAAACATTATCTACTCTTTTCCATATATCAACAGAAATCCAAAGTACAGTTGTCCAAACCATGCTGTTTACAAACATAGATATATCTATGTGTTTTCCTCACTCCCTCTCTTGTCCTTCTCCATAACTCAGTAGCTCTTTCCTTTTGAGTAAGTTTATTCCCCTTTCCCAGTATATATTGTAGCCTTCTGATTTCATTTTCTCTTTCATGTTCTCACACTAAGGAGACAATGCAATGCTTGCACATGTGGGTCTGAGTTATTTCACTTACGAGTATGGTCTCCAGTTGTATCCATTTACTGATAAAAGTCTCAAATTTATCCTGCTTTATAGCTGAATAATACTCCATTGTATAAAAATATCACATTTTCTTTATTCAGTCCTCAGTTCATGGGCTTCTGGGTTGTTTCTAAGATTTAGCTCTGACAAACTGCTGTTATAAACATTGATGTACAGATACCACTGTGGCATATTTTTAGTTCTTCTGAAAAAGTACCCAATGGGGAAATAGCTGGCTTGAATGGGATCTTCAATCCTAAGTTTTGAAGGAATCTCCACACTGATTTCCATAGTGGGTGTACCAGTCTGTACTTTCACCAATAGTGGAAAAGGGACTGGGAAATCAGTAGTTGACTGATCTACCTGAAAACTGACTTAAGAACTTGGGTGAACTAATTAACTATGAATATAAAATGTGTTCTTCAGGAAGAAGTCAGGATCATTCAACATTAGGAGTGAGATGGAACAGTGATTTTGGTTTATTTTCAGTAACAGGGATTGAACTTTGGATCCTGCACTTGCCAAGCAGGTGTTTATACTGCTGAACTATACCCCAGCTCTGCAACAGTGACGTTTGATTGTATCAATATGATAGTTTCTGCCTGGGACCTTGGCAGAGCATACTTCTGGGCATGTCTGGGTGAGTCATGGAGATGTGGCCTTGAACAATGTATCTGGCCTCTTCCTCCCTAACATTGTTCATCTGCTCTTCCCAGCTGCCCTGAATTTAGCTCTTTTGCTGCATTCCTGCTCCCCTCCATGTTTGTGAGGGCATTTCTGCCTTTGGGTCAGTTGGCCATGGACTGATGTTCCTCAAAATGTTATGGTTGTTAGGTATTATGTCCAGCAATGAAAAAGCTGACTAATACACTAACAGTATGAAATTGCCTACAGCCATACACATTGTAGAGAATTATACAATACAATGCTCATAAATATGACAATTGTTTTTAAACAATATGATGTGACATCTTACTTTGATCTCTGGGCTAAATATAAAAACTTGCTGAATAAAATCTTTAATGATTATTTCTTCATCATTTTGACAGTGAATAATACTTCTTGTAAAACTATGTATTTGTGCTGCTCCTGATAGAGGGATCATTATGCATTAGGAAAGCAGTTCAATCTCACCAGGATCAGTTCTCATGGAGGCTTAAATTCTCAGAGTTTGCTTTTACATCTGAGTGCATAAAAATATCCATCATGTGGTGTTTATATGAAAGTATATTCCTAAAGCAGCAACCAATGTAGATTATATGATGAATGGCTTCATATCAAGGACATGACCTTTTTGTAGCAGAAATCTTTTCTTTTTTCCCTATATTTTAGAGGATGGTCTACAGGATGTTCAGGGTCTCACTACTAGATCGGACTTGTAGTGATCCGCCTGGGTCCAGCCTCCCAAAGAGCTGGGATTACAAGCATGTGCCAACATGCCCAACCTCAATCAACATCTCAGTGTGCCCCAGGGGTTGGGGCTGGCACGGCAGGCCCGGGCATCGAACCCCCGGCCCCCACACCTGCTTGCAGGTGCTTTAATCTGCTGAACTAGTTGGCCTACCCTGGAAATCTTGTTTTTACTAGCTTTCACAGATGATACTACTAGCTGTAAATCATCTTGCACAGTAATTTCTACACTTGACTATTTATAGCCTCACTGGCTCTAACTTCTTATTTCATTTGTTTTAGTAAATGCAAACTCACGTAGAAAATGGGATTTTAAAAACAAGGATAAATTAAGGGGGGTATTATTTCATCTTGGAGGAACTAATAATGCCACTTTAGATTTTATTTTTCATTTCTAAATCAGGGCAGTATTGACTTCCTTGTTAATGAGAGAATAGCATCATTTATCAGAAAAGAGCTGGAGAAGGCAAAATAATAAGTCTATCTTTATTATTTGGAACTTACTATTAATCTTGTTATGGAGGAACATTGCCAATAATAGTGAAAGTAATATTTACTCACTCCACACAACATTAATGTTACATACCTATGTGACAATCTCTCTTTCTCTCTCTCTTTCTCTCTCTCTCTTATATCAACAAAATTCTTTAGGCTGGGAATTATAAAAAATACTAAAGAGAAGCAGGTACGGAATAGAGATAACTATTTTTTTTTAAATAATATCAATGAAATAAACTAGAATAAACACAGGTTTAGAATTAGAGAAATGAAAAGGGGTTCTGAATAATTCATTTTGAATGTAGCAGAGAGAGAAAGATATAAAATATAAGTGTGCAAGGGCAGTTGTCAGATAATTTGAGCACCAGCCTGTGGGATTCTGGAGGAAGACAATGCAAAGAATTTTAGAGAAATGATTTGTAATACTAATGACATAATTAGTATTATGAGTATTTAGAAAGGATATCATATATGAGTATTTAGAAAGGAATGACACTCTAATTACTATCTAGGATTTTAAAAATTACCCATTTTGGTAGTAGAACTGAAGTACATGAAGAATTATAGGATTATTATTATTATTATTATCATTATTATTGTGGTACCAGGAATCAAACTCTGGATCTTACCTTTTCCAGTCAGGTGGTTAAGACACTGAGCTATTGCCCCAGTGAATTATAGGATTATTAAAACGGGTCACATAAAAATACACATTACCTAAAATGAAAATTAGACAACAGATTTCATGTCATGAACAGAGATGCCAAGTCAGAAATAGACTCTCTTCAAAGCAATGAAAGAAATTAATTAATTGGCTTTCTTTTATATCCAGCTAGACTATCATAAAATATGGAAAAAAATGAAAAAGGCATTTCAGACACACAAAGACTAAAAGAGTTATTAGCCATAGTCTCTTTCTCAAAAAGTGTTTTCAATAAAAACGCTGAAGAAGTTGAGCTACTTAAAGTTAAAATATTAATGTAAAAACTAAAATTTTAAAAACTTTTAATTAACTGTTGGGTTTAAAAATAAGGCAGAACAAGTATTGTGTATGAATCAAAAAAATGATAAATATTCTAGGTCACAATGAAAACATGAAACAGCACATTGTGGAGAGCTAACTGGTGTTAAAATTAATGTCATTTTTCTGGGTGTGGTGGCCTGTAATTCTAGCACTCAGGAGGCTGAAGCAGAAGGATCACTTCATGTTTGAGGTCAGCCTGGGCTACAAAGTGACTTCAAGGGCAGTCTGAACTTCATAGTAAGACCCTGTCTCAAAAAGACCAAAAAAAGAAAAAAAAATCATTTTCAGGAGGAAGAAAGGAATCTCAAGTATCTTCCAAATTGGAAAAATGACTCACACATGTATGTTAAGAAATGTAAGACTAACTTCCACCTTTCTTCAACAAACATGAGAGAAAGGAAGGAAACATTTATTAATCCAAGAAACACAGAAAAAGTAAAAGCAAGTGAAAAAAACAAAATGAAACGTAGCTCTTAACATGATACCTGCTGATTTCCTTGGTTTGCAGTTTTAATCTTTCTCATTTTGTCTGACAAAGTACTGAAGTGAGATCACTTGATTTCCCCAAAGTGTCAGGTTCCTAAGCAACCTGTGAATGCTTCCTACGTCCAGTTCCAGGGGCTAGAAAATGTTGTGGCATCTTTCTATAGTCCTACTGAATTGTCAGGCTCAGGTGCTTAGTAGAATCTGAAATTAATACCGGTGAACTCGAGAAAACCTCACACTTCCCATCATTTGTTTTGAAATACAACGAGACTCTGAGGAAAGCCAATCATGTTGAATGTCAATCGGATCACATGATCTGATAAATGGGGCTCTTCTGTAGGATTATGGAATCATGTGTTCTTTGTAGAGGGGAGCGCAAGGACAATCTTGGACATGTAAATTAAAGTAAGAAAACAAATCAATTGTCTTGCTAATGGGAAATAAAGACAAAACATAGGTGATTTGGAAGATGATTAATAACCTTATTTCACTGGGCAGTCAGTTATCCAGCCCACAGTACTAGGTACTGTAGAAATACATTGGACCGTATATAAGATTTTCATCCTATACAATGTAACACCATGTGACTTGATTGAAGAATGTAATCTCTTTAATTCAGACAATTTTAGTCCATTGCATTTTTCCTTGGCTAAAAGATTAAGCATGTCTTGGGAGAAAATATAGAAAGAATAAAAAGTTTAATGAAAATATCACTCATGATACCACCATTAACATTTTGCTATACCTATTTACAGTCTTTAAATATTTTTATATTTATTTAATTATTTTTTAGAGAGTACAAATTAGAATTTAAAAAGAAAAAAATTATGTGATACAGAATTTCACTTAAAGTAATATGAATTTCACAGTATTTATTGTAATACATAGTGTTGTCTTCCAACCAGTTATTTACATTACCAGATATATGCATGTAATATTGGAAGAAGAAAGGAAAAAAGAATGAAATGTATAAGAAATTAAGAAAAGTACAAATAATGAAAAAAGGATTCAAAGAAAATTAAAGCATTAACTGCTTCTTTCCATAGAGCAGCAGAAATGCACAATACTGTTGTTCAAATCATCCTGCTTAACATACATAGGTAAATCTCTTTCCCCTATTTCCTCTCTTGTCCTTCTTCTCTACTCAGTAATTCTTTCCTTTTGAATAAGTTCATTCCCTTTTTCTAGTATCTATTGTACCCTTCACATTCCATTTTTTTCTTTCAGGCTTTCACACTAAGGAGACAATACAATATTTATGCAGGTGGGTCTGATTTATTTCACTTAGAAGTATGTTCTCTAAATGTAATGTTTAGTGGTTTTATGTATTATTTATAGTGTCCCCAGTGGGAAGTGTATAGCATGTGGTCAATAAACCCACAGACAAATGCATAAATGAGTGGAGAAATAAATAAATGCATAGACAGCAAATGAAATTTACCAGGGAAACCCATCTCTTCAAATTTAGGATTCAGTTGTAGAGTCCCTAGTGCACAAAGGCTGAAAAAATATTTGAAGGTGAGTTGTGGGTGGAGTCAACTCTAAGAACTAGAGAATTTTTTTTACTCTGGAAACAAACACTATCAGTTCCAAACACAGAATTCTTGTTTTTAGGGAAAAGAGTAGAATAATTTTCTAATAATCTTCTAGGTGCTAGTAGTACATATGCTACCATCATGAACCTCATCCCGTTCAGACAATATAGACCAGCAAATACAGCTGCAGTTAGGGGAGTTCTCGCATGCTGTACTAACATTCATTTTACTTTTTTATAAGAACATTGTTATGCATAATGGGAAGAGGACTTGAGTTTAGCTAGGTTTTCAGATTCTTTTATGTATATAGTGCATTGAGTATTCTAGAGACTTTGCCCTACAGGTGGAAATATTTTTTGCTGGTCTTAGGTGTTTGGTCTGGTTTTTTTTCCCTGTAAATACAATCATCCTTATTCAGGGTTGATGTTGTGATTAGTTTTTGATACTTTTTTTGCTTACTGGTAAAATATTAATACATTTTGAAACACACACACACACACACGAAATCAGAAACATTTTATGTTTCAAAGTTTAATTTTCTTCTCTTTCTTTTCTTTTTTCCCAATTTTATTTTATATTATTTTTTTTTATCGGTGTCATAGTTTTTCATCAGCTAGGCACAATATAGAACACCAAAAACTCAAAGAGGCAAAGTTTCATGGTGGTTCAGTTTGTAGAGGTTCCATTCCACAGTCTACTGATTCCAAGGGAGATAGTTACACATGCACGGGCCAAGTGCAAGGATAGGTATGACGATGCCATGATCATTATTAATCATTTTTATCAAGAAGATTTGGAGAACCAACCGAGGATAATGTCAGAAAATGCTATAGCTGGGTCAGACATGACTCTGGATAAAAAACCCAAACATATAAACCTTGAAGCTGTTAACAGAAATGTAGATTCCACCACAAAATCAATAATGTCTACTAGCTAGAATTTTTATATTGACATTTTATCCTACAGGGAGATCTACATATAGGAAGCCCACTTTTTGCCTGAGGGATACATCACCAGACAGGCACTAAGAGGTTCCAAACAGAGATGGGAATTTTGACATTAACCTTCACCACAAAAAAGGAATTTTCAGGGAGAATCAGTAGGAAGCATAAACAGGTTTGTTAGACAGAATTTTAAAAGTATACATTCAAAGAAATAAAAAGAGGCCTACTTTATGGGCTTTATGTTTTGGGTCTAGATGTCCCCCTAAATCCTCATGCAATTGTGGGGAGGCTTCTAGAGCTTGTGATTAATTCTTGATCCAATGCTGGGATTATAGGTGTGAGTGCTACACTTGCCCTGAGGCAGATAATCTGTACACAAACATAAGGAGGGGAGAGAGACTTGCTAGATGTTGCAGCTGCTGCTTCCTCTTGTTGTTTTCTGCCATCGTGAGCTGCTGCCCTCTTCCATGTGCCGCTCTGCCTTAGAGCCAGCTGAGTATGGACAGAAACCTCCACTAACTGTTAGCTATATAAACCTTTCCTTTCTTAATTCTGGGTGTTGGGTATTTTGTCCCAGGAACAAGAGAAAAGCAACTGATACAACAAGTAAAAAGGGATTGAATATTTATAGATTAAAAAATGTGGGATATACATTAAAGCTTTAATTTTAGTAGCTTTATGAGGAAAGCAATTTTAAAACTTTACGTATTAATAACACAAAATCCATTTAATACTGTTTGTTCAGTTAAGTGAAGAATATTTGAATTTAATAACTGATGACTCAGATGTTATATTTGTAAACATTAATGCTTATAAATGATCGTGTAAATGAGATTGACATAAACATTTTATCAATAACTTCAGATTATTTATGATAACCAATGTATTAGTCCAACATAATTGACATTTTACTTTTATTTCTTTTTAAAATCTTTTTGAGACAGGGACTCACTATGCAGTTCAGGCTGGCCTTGACCTCACTTTTTAGCTCAGGCTAGTCTCAAATTTTCTTTTTTTTTTTTTTTTCAGAATTTTATTGATAAACAAATAACAATTAGACAGTTTCAAATCAAA
>NDGM011042756.1:0-20971 GCA_002564305.1 Octomys mimax | reverse complement strand
TAGCCCCACATGGTTTTACACTATAAAAGTCCCTGGAAGAGACAGCTTCCAGGGGAACTACCTACTCGGGCCGCCCTCCTGTCCCTCTCTCGGACAGGAGCTTTCTTTCCCTCAATAACTCAATAAATATATTCTGCTTATTAAAAAAGAAAAAAAAAAAAAAACCAGGAAGAGTGGCACAAAGACAGTAAATCAACTCTAGCCAAAACTCTTGATAATATGTTCTATTTTGATTTATATATCAATTAAATAAAGAAAAAATAAAAACAAACTATATAAGTTATGAAGTATAATAGTTGAAACCACAACTACAGTCAGATTTCAATACTTCTCAAAATGGAAGAGAAGACAGAAAAGGAAATCAGGCAGGAAGGGAGGAAGTCCCAGAGCCATGCGTTAACTGTAATTTGCCACAACTTTAGGAATGACCAGGCCTAACTTCAAGAAAAGTTAGGGAAATCTGACAAAAGAAAATGAGATTATCATTACCAATTTATGTCAGTCATGCTTCACTACTAAGAACTGGGTACTTGGTCATCCCCAAAAGACTGTGACACCCTATTAACAAGAGAAAAAAGCTGTAAAGTAGTCAAGAACCATTCTCTATCACAATATCTCAGAGAAAAATACATAATTATAAGCATCTAAGGGTGAAAAACTCATCTTAAGTGACAGTGATTTTTTTCATTTCACTAAGGTTACTGAAAGAAAAAAAAATGAAATGAAAAACCTTTGCTACTTAGTCTAAAGTATATGCTAAGAAAGTGCAAATGTTTGATCTTGGCATAGTGATTTGTATACCAAAGAACACAAAGTTGAAACCCTCTCCCCAGACCCTATCCTAAGAACCCCTTTCTGTATTCTGTGAAATTTCCACAAAGCTAAGATTTAATGTAATCTAAGAATTAAAATAATTATCAGAAAAAATTGCTGAGTTTTTGTAATCTGTAATAAAACTGAATAGCTCTAATGTAAATCATGATGTATTCTTTTAGCTGTCAAAATACAATGGAATCAAACTGATTACTTAGCTTGAAGAATTTATTCTTTTAATTAAATATTTTCTGCATAATAAGCTCATGACAATATCAATTACATGTACAGAAGCTGAAAAAATATACACCTACATTTAAGGTGTTTGTTGTCAGAACATTCCTAATTGTACAGTCATTTTGCATAACAGCCACAATGATTGGTTAATTCTTATACCTTTGTGAATCTGTGATTTTATTTGCAAAATGTACAAATGAAGTAAATAAATACAATGCAAATACTTTTTATATCTTTGAAAGTCTCTATAGAAATCAAATTTATCTGACTGTAATAAAAAGCTATATTATACTTCAAGATTGGATAAGTAAGCATTATTTTTAACTTAAGATTTTAATCTGCTACTTTTTTCAAAAAGTATTCCAAAAAACTGTTTAGTAAGGACTAGATATAAGTTATCTTTGATCAAATAGTTAAAATGGTGAGGTATATGTATATATGTTTTTGAGGAAAGTTTGACTACATTAATATAATTATATAGTAAACTGAACCGATTAAATGGCTAGCACTGAAAGATGTCAGACACTCAGTTCATCCACACTGAGTCTACAGCTAGTGAAAAATAAAACTTCACACAATGATTTTTTCAGAAATCCAAGTCTCAGGCCAAGGAGATGGCTCAGTAGAATAAGTGCCTCCCTGGCAAGTGCAAGGGTCTGAGTTCAATCCCAGTTCCACAAAAAAAGAAAAAAGAAAAAAAGAAATCCAAGTCTCCTAAACCCTTCAAAGAGCATGATGACACCTAGCACAGTGACACCTAGGCTCCAGTGCTTCAGCCTGCAAAGAGAGTAGGGAAGTTATGAGAACAAAATGCTTGGACATTACCCATGGATAGATAACTGTGGTATAGCAATCTAGTGTATAAAAACAAAGTAATCATAAGAAACCAAACAACAGATATAGGAAAGGTTCACTTTAACTTCCAAAACACTGTAGAAATTATACTAAATAGTAATGTTAAATGGGAATTTGCCTTATACTCAACTGGATTACTTGATCTTAAATAATATAACACAATTTCCACTGCAAAGATTCAATCCAATAAAACAAAAAACAACTATAAACACATTTTAACACACCAAATATTCTTATCCTTATTTTTACAACTACATAATCAACATATTCACTAAAATGTATCATAATAATAGTGTATCAATAATATTCACTAGTGAGCTGGGTGTGGTGACACACTCCTCTAATATAATCTCAGAATTTGGGGGCTGAGGCAGGAGTATTGTCATCAGTTCAAGGCTAGCCTGGGCTACATGGTGAGACTCTGCATCAAAAACAAACAGAAATTCACTAGTGACAACAGAATATAAGGCATTAAATGACATATGGAAAAGTATATTTTAGATTTAAAAAATATCATTCTTAAGATGTAGTAAAACAGAATTTTATTTTTAAAATCCCAGGTAAGATGAATCTGGTACTTACTACTAATCCAAATGATAATGGGAATTCTCAGACAGTATGCATGGTTTTGGGTTACTCTCTGAATCCCCCAAATTATGATAAGGAATAGCAAACTACATTTACATCACTAACTGCTGTCTTTTTAGTGGCTGGTCCATTTATGGTTTGTGTCTGGTCTTCCCTCCAAAGCCTCATGCAGTCATGGGGCAGACTTCTACAGTTTGTGATTAACTCATGATCCACTGGAATTGTGGGTGTGAGTGCTGCTGGGATTAAGGGTATGAATTCTACTCCCAGCCTGGGACAGAGAGCCTGAATGCAATTTAAGGGAGACAGACTTGCTCTCTGTAGCCATTGTTGCTGCTACTCCTCCATTTTGCTCTCTGTTCTTTGCCACTGCCATGGAAGGTTGCTCTCTGCCAGGTGTTGCTCTGCCTTGGAGCCCACTGAGTATAGACTGAAACCTCCAGTTTTCAGTCTATGAGCTAAATAAACCTTTCCTTCCTTCATTTTGGGTGTCGGGTATTGGTCCCAGCAAGGAAAGAAGAGTAACTGAGACAGTCCAATTTAGTCACAGCAAATAAGTATGGCTGCTGGAACCAGGCTGTCTTCAGCTTGCAACCTGCCCCTCCTCTAACCACTTGACTGCACTCACTTCATTCATTATAGGCCTGGTATTCCTCAGTGCTACCTAATGAACACGTTTCTACACAGAATGGCCCAGGATAGAAAGAGCATCACATTCACAACTCACACTTACTTTTTTGTTATAGTTGGTGTCTAGTTGTCCCCCCAAAGCCTCACGCAGTCATGTGGTGGCTTCTGGAGTCTGTGATTCTTTTTTTTTTTTTTTTTTCTTTTTTTTAATTGAGAAACAAATATCAATGAGATAGTTTCAAAGCTGATTAATAGGACAATTTCAATAATTAATACCTTGTACCTTGTTATCTTCTTACTGGTTATCTATAGTACAAGAAGCAGACAGGATATCCTGTCCAAATACTATTAGTACAAATCTTTCTTCTCAATGAATTAAGCAACAGTAGCTGTATATCTCTCCTAACTATTCTGTATATACAAATACAAAATGGCCCTTCCTTTGTATCCCCAAAATGGCAGAAGGATTTTTTATTTTATTTTATTTTATTTTTTGTTTGGCTGCTCAGGATGCCTTCAGGACAGGTCTGGTTTGGCTTGAGGATGAAGGGATTGAACCACAGCATCCTGAGCCTGACTGCTTCGTTTCAGCAGGCACTTAAACACCTGAGTTAATAGGCAGGCCCCCTTGTGATTGATTCTTGATCCAATGCTGGGATTGCAGGTTTAAGTGCTACACCCTGGCCCTAGGGTAGGTAATTTAAATTACAATGTAAGGAGGGGAGAGGGATGAGCTAGCTGTCTTAGCTGCTGCCACTCTCTGCTCTTGGCCACAGCCATGAACAGTTGCTCCCTGTCATGTGCCCCTCTGCTTCAGAGCCAGCTGAGTATGGATTGAAACCTCCACTGACTGTGAGCTAAATAAACCTTTCCTTGATTTATTTTGGGTGTTATGTATTTGTCCCAGCAATGCGAGAATAATAAAGGAGACCATCTTCTACTGTTTAACAAAAGGAAGACACACCAAAGCACAATATGAACAGGAAGTAAGAAGGGAGAGACATTCAAAGAGATTCTACTCTAATGTCCCTCATAAAAATGTAGTTCTCTATGTTCTCAGTGTATGTTGTATACCTTTCTGCTAAGTCTCCCATACCAATTTCTTAACAAGACAGAATTCAGAATGGAGGTTGATGCACTCCAAAATCTACTTATTCTTCAAAAATAAGTCAAATATTAACAGCTCTGTAAGACCACTTTCAGTTTGTCACAGACATAAATAATTTTTCCACCTTTCACATTCAAAATATACTTGCATGACTACATCTATCTCTAGCTCAACAGTTTTTACAGCCATAGCCCTACGTCTTCTTCCACCAAAGCCCCTAACACCGAGCAGATACAATGAAATAACTACAACAGCATCATCACAAAAATTATCAACAAATAGTATCAGAGGTTAGAGAAGAAGAACAACAACAAAAAAAAAATGTGGCCACATTCAATGCTCATCTCAATTCAAAAAGTGTCACCCATGCTCATATGCACAGACAGCAGTCACAGACAACTGAGAAAAGACTTGTCCATAGGTTCTATATGATATCACTTTTCTACTGACCAAGTATCCAGAGAGTATGAGTTTACTCTGCTACTTGGCTGTCTCTAAAGAAGTATCTACTTTCATTGGAATAATTAACTGCACATTTGGAGAAATTCTTAACGATGATTATATAGCTAGGCATGGATATGAACACCTGTAATCCCAATACTTAGAGGCTGAGGCAAGAACTGAGAGTTCCATGCCAGCCTGGGCCATGTAGGTGAGTTCAAGGCCAGCCTAAATTACAAAAGAAATCAATAAAATAAAATAAGATGATGATAGAGAAGCAACATCCTGGTAACAGGCACATGAGAAACAAGCTAAAATGCACCCCAAGCTCTGATTACCTGTAACGTTCACTGATGGGAACATTCTGAGCAAAGTACAAAGCTGCTGTCCGTGCTCTCCAATGCCATTTCTTTGCAGGAAGGGTATAAGGGACACAATCTGGTAACTCTTTCTGGAGAAGATCCACCAGCTGCTTATGGGAGCCTCCATAAAATGCCTCAATGATGAGAATACTCATTGCTGGACTCAAACCTTCAGATGCAATAACAACAAAAAAATGCCATTTTTTCAGATATATACATATATGACATTAAAATAAAAATAAGATTAAATTTTACTTTTTTTCACTCTCAAAAAATACAAATAGATTAGTCACATGACTTTTTTTCCTCTTTAAGGCATGGTCTCACATATGTAGCCCAGCCTGGCCTCAAATTCACACTGATCCTCCTGCCTCAGCCTCCAACTCCTGGAATTACAGGCTTGCAGTATTACATCCAGCAGTCACAGGATTTTTTAAAACTTATTTCACCTTTTAAAAAACAGAAACACTTAAATTTTAATTTTTATTATCAATATTTTCATATGTAATAAGAAATTAAAATGTCTATTCTCTGATTTCTGTTTTTTTCATGTCCTAAGATTACTTCTACTATGACTTTTAGTTTTATCTCCTACCCCAAGAAGCTTGAAACGCTCTCAAGCTGTGACTTCTCACTTCCTGGAAGGTCTGCCTGGCAGTCTCATTTAGTAACTTCAAGGCCTATTCCATCGACAGTTCCTGTCCTGGGCAATAACTGAACATGCCTCCTGATGAAGACTTCCAGCACAAGAGCCTTTCATATGCAATGGCCTTTCGGTCTGGAAGTTCTCTGATGCTGTATTAACCCATCTTTATATTTACTAGCTCTCTCTACTCTTAATGAGTCTGTAGTTAAAAAAAAAAAAGAATATTCATCTTCAAATATCTAATTTTTTGGACACAATTTTAAGATACGATTCTTGAGATACTACACATACCTTGATCAATTCCCTACTATGGTGTATTATCAATATCCCTTCTCCAAACAAACACTAAAAAAGTACAATAAAACCACCAAGATTTCTACAATTTTATATAAGACACATTAAGAGGAATAAAGTTATAAAGATAGGGTTCTTAAAGCCTTGATAAAATGTTAATTGGTTATCAATCAATTTTTCATTTTAATAATATGATCTTTGGTCATGAGCTCAGTGAAATAAAAATACGTGCATGAATGTAAAAACTTCCATATATATTTCAAAGTATATGGTATTTCCTGTGCGAGTTAAGGGAGAAACACCATTTTCTGCATGAATGCTATATTGCTTAAGAAATATTCCAGGTGTTTGAACTTTCCTTTATAAGTGAAATAAAATACCATTAATTAAATAACTTATTGCTCTTTAAAATAATGCCACTTCATAATAATGACAGTAATAATTTTATTACTTTCAATGACTCAATAATGTTCTTCATTAATAAAACTATATTTCACCTTGCTCAAAGTAATGCCTATTTAAAATATATTTCAAAGCAAAAAGTCTAAAGTGGTTCTCAAATAAATGGCTGATCTGACAAAAAAACCTCCTTTTTGACATATGAACCTTCCAGCGTGCATCTGTTGGGGAACTATGCGACTAGGTAAGCGTGTCTGTGTTTTACTCAGATGTAAATTAAAAGAAGTAGAAGTTGTACCTCAGCTCTGTTTCCTTCCTTTTTTCCTTC
The DNA here is from genome assembly GCA_002564305.1 of Octomys mimax. NCBI lineage: Eukaryota > Metazoa > Chordata > Mammalia > Rodentia > Octodontidae > Octomys > Octomys mimax. Next base: position 14,270 of record NDGM011042756.1, on the reverse strand, counting down.
CTCCCTTCTTTCCTTTCTTTCTCATTTTTTCTTTATTCTGTTTTCATTTTCACACAGTACCAGGGACTGAACCCAAGGCCCTTGTACTGAGCTACATCCTCAGCTCTTTTTTAATTTCATTTTTTATTTTGAGACAAGGTCTCCGTAAATCACCCAAGTTGGCCAGGCTGTGTCAAACTTACCTCCCACCTCAGCTTCCCAGAGTTCTGGGATTCCAGCTATGTGTTACTAAACCAACAGAGCTCTATCACTTTCCAGTTCTACAACCCTGAACAAGTTTGTAGGACTCAGTCTCATCTTCTCCAAAATCAAGATAACTTTATTAACCTCAGAGGTGTACTGTGAGGTTAAAATTAGGTACTCAATGCTTGCAAACAGAATCAGAGAAGTTAAACTCTCAATTTATCTGTAGTATAAATCATTCTACCTAAGAAAAAAGGTTATCCTTGAATCTTCCAGCATTACAAATCTAGCAATTTTCAGTTGTGGCCCCCATCTGTAGTTGAGAAAGCAGGATGCATGCATTCATTGAAAATGCAATGAATTTTTACATATTTTCTTGTATTTCAAATACGAATTTGCGAGCCCTGCAGGTATTACAGGTAAGTGGTAAGCTCAGAGACTGAGCTATACAGAGCTCAATTTTTTCAGGCCTGTTGGAGACTTCTGCTTTAATAACACAATACTCAGTGAGTTCTCAAACACATTCTAAGCTTAACAAAGTGTTAGCCATTAATCTTTCAAATGATAAAAAATTTCTAGAAAGTTACTCAGAGAACAGCAAAAGGAAATTTTGAAAATTACATCGAACATTTCAAGAAAGATTAAATGCAGTTTTAACATTAATTTGCTTACCAGATCACATCACAGATATCTGCTATCTTTATTTCCTCTGAACTAATCACACTAAGGTGTATATGTCCTGTTTATCCTTAAAAGATTATTAAATGGCTTTGCAAATGACTTGAGACATTTCCCCAAGTGATAGAATGTGATATAAACCTCTCTAAAAATATACTTTATTCCTATAATCTCAAAGCAATATCAATAGTAGAAAAAAATAGCTTTCTGATTCGTCATCATTCTGCCCTTTCCATGATTTATCTCAAGTATGCATCATGCTATAGGTTCATTTTACAGATGTTTTTTAGGGGTCTGAATCACAAGTTATCTGCAAACCATCAGCCACTGTGGAGACGGTACGTGTAGGTGCTGTTATAGACTCTTGACTCTCAGTAAGCAGAACTGAAGATCAAGCATGTGGGAGGTTGAAAAATAGAAAAGGGCAAAAGAAAGATTATAGCTACAGAAGATTTCCACCCCTTTCAGTAAAAAGAGTGAAACACACAGGTTTGAACTAGCATACATTTGATCATTTTTCTAGTGGCCAAAGGGTGTGTAGGCATCCGGGGTATTTTTCTAGGGACCGTAACTATGTCCTACCATCTCTAAAAACTATACTTAGTGGCTCTGATTCATGGAAATTTGTTCTGCTTGTTTTGTGGAGACAGACATATCCTGGCAGTTCCTCCTACTTACTTCTATTCCAACTTTTGCGGAAAGAAGAAAATGTGCTCTTCCTGTAGTCTTCTTGAAGCATGACCTGGAACAAAGATAATTCCTATTAGGTGCAAATAAAATAGGGCAAGCTGATTTCTAAATATAAGATTCAAACTAAATGTCATTATCACATATTAAAGTACAGTTCAAACATTTTCACTTGCTTGGAGTTCTACTTTAGAAAACACTGTTTGAAACAAACAGGCATGAGGTAGAAAAGAAGCCATTTTTCCTGTATGGTGGTTATCTGTTCAAATGTAAAGGGATTACACAATCTGTCATTTTAGAATAATTAGAGAATTAGGGCAGGTGGTCCCCTCATACCACAGAAGTTCACAAATAGACAACATGAATGAAAATATTTTTGAACCACAAGCAATGGCTAGTAAGAAGAAAATATTAGCAAGCAGCAGTAATAGGGCCTCCACCTTGAAAATGCTAACTTCAAATGAAGGACTGGACCTCCTAATGTTATAAGGCCAGGGCAAGGTATCCAACAAAACATGGCAGTGAGCATATACAGAATAAAATGTCTTACATAGGTGCCTGAGTTTACGAATCCGTTAAAACACTTTCATACGTTCTACCTCCAACGTTAAACCCTGAAACTTTTAAGTGGAGTAAATTTATTAAACAGGGGTGTGTGAGATTTTAAAATAAGCAAAAAACCACAACAAATACCAATTAACAAGCCCATGGTCTTTCTGTACAATATTCAGAATATGTTGTGACATTAAGAAAAAAAGTACATGGTCACTCCATCTTGCTGCTTAGAAGACCAGATAAAAGACTCCTGATAAACTGTTAGCAACTTCTAAGTTTTTTCTGGTTAAACAAGTAAGCTTCTGTTAAAGAAAAATGCACTTCTTTAGCACATGTTATTCCCCAGTGATAACAGATGAATGAAAACCTACTATACTATTAAAGCTCTAAGAAAGTTTAACTCATTTTCAATACTATGATGGCTAAGTGCTACACATCTAATTTGACAATGTAAAATAAGTCAAAGTGATATCTGTGACAAAAAAATTTTATACCATGTCGAATGCTATTCAGAATTTCCAAAGGACAAAGTGATCTGTTTAAGAATTATCTGCCATACTAAAAATTTACATATACAATTAAAGTGACCTAAAAAGAAAGTCACAATATTTTATACAATATTGACCAAAATGAAAAGGCACCATTAGCACTGCTTCAATTAAAATCTAATAATGCAGTGATAGGATAGAGAACAAAAAGTAGCCTGAAACCAATGCTCTGAATATTTTTAAATTTTTATTAAAACTTTTTGTCATTGTACCTGCATTTATTTTAAGCTTGACCTAATTTCTTTATTCCCTGAGCCAGATCATTTTCAAGGTGAACTACATTTTTGTCTACTCCTGTAGCAGTTACAAATGCTGTGGTAGCTGAAAAAAAAATTAACAGCATAGATGCAGGAAATTTGCAATATGTCATTGTTTTGCTGAGAAAAAAAAAAGATGTGCTGAGTATAATTGAATCATTAATTTAAAAATAATACAAGTAAATATAAGTCACATTAAAAACCAATAATTAGTCCTCATATATAATGTCAAGCCAGGTGCCAATATTATTCAGATAATTTTCCAATAAAATACCCATTAATAATTGTAAATCAGAGGAATTGTTGTACTAATATATTCCATAGACACCTTACTGCTATTACTTGTAGGAAGGTATAGTTTCAGTGATCATGTTTGGAACAACTTTAATCCCACACACATGAGCAACTGATGCCACAGGTTAACCTGCACAGAGCTTGAGGTCTTAAAACTTCAACTAATTGCTGAATATGTATTTTCTATTTATCTATATGCAATATTTGGAAACTTACACCTGGCAGAATAAAAATCAGTGAGCTTAATGCTAAATGACTGAAATGGAGGGCAGTAAAGTTTGAGTAGGCTTTACTAACAGGTCAGCAAAGGTTTAACTGGTACTTTCTATAGCAGCCTTTCCCCCACCTCTTGCCTTCTATACCTCCACTCACTGACTGAAACACGCCCAGGTTCTATTTAAAAAGCAACTAATAACCCAGCAGAGTAAAATAGGGCAATGCTGAGACAAGTTAGTATTACCTTCCAGCCCACTCACTTATTTTAATGATTCATTGGGGAAACCCCACTTGTTAAAATATACCTGCAATCTCATTAAAGACAAAAAAAAAATAAGCACATAAGAAATTCTGCTTTGAAATGTGTCACTAGTGACTCCCTTAAGAAAAACTATCATAGTTTCACATGAATTAATAATACATTTTTCTTTTTAAAATTTCCTTAAAGTAACAAGGTACACTTGAAAACATAAGAAAAAAAGAAACAATGATTAACAGATTCTACTAAAAAGTTGGTTTTTAATAAAAATCAAGAATAGCAAATTTCTCTTAATTCTCTAGGCAGGTGCTTATGCCACTGAGCTATCTCCCTGGCCCCTCTCTTAATCCTTTAACAATTTAGCATAATCTCAAAATACTGGAATATCATCCAGTTTCAAATGAGAAATAAAAATTTAAAACTATATGCAATAAGAAATATTTTACAAGACTGAGTGTGGTGGCGTGCACCTGTAATTCCAACACTTGGGAGGCTGTAAATAGGAGGCTCACTACAAGTCCAATCTAGTAATGAGACCCTGTAGACCTCATCCTAAAAATACAAAATAAAAAATAAAAAAAAATTTAAAAATAAAAAATATTTTACATATTTCTTACAATGGTCTAATAGTAAGGAATGAGTCATTTTCCTCTGTATTAGTTTGAAAATGCAGACAACGACTAAGAGAAACTGAATGTTATTTATTTATTCGGCTTTGTTACATAGAACCTCCCATTTATAACTTGGGCACTGTATAATCATATGTATTTAAATAGAAACAAAATCTTAGGCTCAAATTTTAAAAGATAAACTACTCTAACATTTTTATCCTCACAATACTCTCAATATTCTAATTTATTCATGTCTGACCTTTGTTTTCTATTATAATAAGTAAAAAAGTAAAAATTTGTGCATCAAAATCAACTTTGTACTAAGATTTAAATGTCATAATGCTTTAATTTAAAGTGATTTCTTTTGGGGGAGATGGACACCAGGGGTTGAATTCAGAAATCTGCGCTTCCAGGGCAGGTGTTTACACCACTAAGCTGCCTCCTCAGGCTAAAAAGGTTTCTAATGTACTTATCCATCTCTTACATACATATTTTGATAAAGTTCCAATTTTATATGCATATGTGACTAACCTTTGCCTGATGTATATGTCTATTCTTTCTTGATGTGAGATTTAAATTTTTGACAAAAATATCAGTCACTTATTCCATAACTTGAATTAACAGAAGTCCTGATTATAAAATTCTAATTTCAAATGCAATTCAACAAACAGTAAGTACCTTACCATGTACTATAATTCAGGTGTTTTCAAATATACATGATTTCCACAACAACTACATGTGTACAGATTAAAATCCCTTTCTTTACATTTTTTCTTAATTGCAATTCCACATTATACAGCACCTTATGGCTATGGACTTCCCTTTTAGACTTAAAGACTTTCTGAGGTCTTTAGTAGTATAACTTCACTGACAAAACTTATTTCAATTTTTCATGGCTATTATGTCATGAATAATTTCAAACTTTATAAAAGTAAAAATGACTTAGTTCTACTGAATATTAAAGATGGTTTCGATGTGTTACCAATTTTAAATGTGCCTGCCGTGCTGGCCCTGCCTTCGGGGCACACTGAGACAGCAACTGAGACTGGGCGTGGAGGTACCTGCCTGTAATCCCAGCACTTGAGAGGCTGTAAACAGGAGGGCCGCTACAAGTCTGATCTAGTAGTGAGAACCCTGAACACCCTTTAGACCCCTCCCTAAAATACAGGGAGAAAAAAAAAGGAAACATCTATGGATAAACAGAAACTTTTACATTGGAAAATCAGCTCATCAGTCAAACTAGCATTAGCCTTTAGTTAGCATACAGTCTTCTCCCATTACACCTTCTTCATACGCCAAACACAAATATGCTTTTCCAACTGCAGGTCTGATCGTAAAGTGCCAGGCTCCAAAACTTGCAATGTCACTGTCAACTAGTAATAAAATCAAGAATCATTTTGAACCATTCCTTTCTCCTCGCTACTGCCACATTTGCTTTTCATCAACTTCAATCTTTCTAGCCCCACCTCTTCAGACAGCGCCATAGCAATATTGAGCAAGTACCCACACTCATGAAGTGGTACCATCCTATGACCTCACATCATTATCTCTCTTCTGTCAGCCTTCCATTTGGATCTGCCTTGTGAAATTTAGTTAAAATTTCTACCCATAAATCACAATTCCTATAAAGCCTTTCTCTGAACATGTCTGAAACACCACTTTATTTCTACTATGTACAATAACATTATGCTTATTTTATGCTGTGGCCCTGTCCTGCTTTACTATGGGGATGTAAAAATCTGGAAGATGGGACCCACAGCATTACTTAACATAGTGGATGTCAATTCTGAACTCAAAATCAGAAGAACTCAGGAAATTGATTTGGTATATATACCCTTAAAGTACCACTGCTTTCCTTTGAAACAGATTCTGATTAAACAAGTGTTAGGCAGTACCATACTCACTAGTAGTGATACCAATAACTCCCAAAATCTCTATCAGTAGGAACTACACTTGAACACATTTTATAATGATCCCTTTTCAAATACTGTTTTTTTTCCATATTTTCACAAAAGTCAAAACTTATGTGAAATAGCTTTGTAATCATGTGTATCTATTTCACCTACTAATAGAAAAAAATAATGTTTGAAGAAATGGGAGATACATCAAAAGTAATTGGATTCTAAGCTAACACAAGTTCATGGCTTAAGAGAATATCTGTGAGATCCATGAATTTTAAAATTCACCTGCAGTTTTTCATTGTGTTTAATCAATTATCATCTGACTTTATTTCTACAAGTGGAAGTAGGATATGAAGCCAATTCTCTCATCATCAATCTGGTGGTCCCATTCCACATATAGTAATTAAGCTTTTACTTAACAGAAAAGAAAAAAGGCATCTTGAAATACTTTATGCCAATAATTATTCATTTTATAAACGTTTTACAAGATGAATAACATTGAACTGCTTTCCCAAAATGGCATTTCTCCAAGAGCTTCCATCTTCTTGAAATGGGCTGTAAAGCCAACTCTGTGCAAGAAAAGTGGGACATCTGGCACATTAGGATACAGACACCAAAGCAGAAAGCCAAGGTACGCCACTTCATAGCTGACACTCATCATAGCTGAATGGGAGCTGAAAAATTGCTGATCCCGTTATTCAACTATTTTTCTCTTGCAAATAAGAATAAAAAATATTGATATCACAGAGTAAATGAAAGAACAAGGACTTAAACTCAGATCTTGGGGCCCAATATTCATATCTTGTCCCATCATACTTCACTGCAGAAACATAAGTAAAAGATGCATCCATCTTCTAGTCTTGGACTATATATTTAGATATAGTCTTAGACTATATTTAAATGTTTAATAATTATTATGATATAGGGATATATTGTGGTACATATTTTATATATTTCTGAAATATAAATATCACTACAAAAATACCCACCCTCAACACATTTATAATAATATGTCCCAGGAATTTGTAAATCAAGGACATTATCAGTATAAGTCACATAAAACTAAATAACATATTTAGAGTGGCAATGCTCATTTTTTTGTTCTTGAGATCCCTCCCAGAGTTCTGCATAAGCATCACTCCTCTCTAGCTACACCATTATCCTTGACCATCTAACTCTAGACAAATCCTTTTCTGAGAGGATAACAAATCTTATGTGCTCACATTAAGAAAAAAACCACAGCCAAGATTCATTTACATAAAGAGATGCAGAGCAGGAGGTAATGAACTCTGCCACATAGCTACACTGACTGTAACTGATAATTTACTACTGTTACCATCGAAGTCTATATCACCTTGATAAACCATACTATAGCACCCTTTGTATTTACCATCACATTTAGGATATTTTTCTATTAATAATTACTTAACATCAATATCTTTCACTGACACAAAATGTAGACACAGAACAGGTCTGATTCATTATCATTATAAATGACAGTCTTCAACAAAGAGAAAGTATTCAAAAAATATATGTTGAATCAATGTCATAAAATCTTTAGCAATGGTCTTAACAAATTCTGCTGATACATCCAAAACTTTATTATTATCTAGCACAAGTACTTCTTACAACTATCATTATTTATGCTCACAGAGAGAACCTGATACACAGCTTCTATCACTATTTAATAAGTGGCACCTACAATATTAAAAGTGACACACTCCGATTCTAGGAAACAAGTTCACTCAATAGGCCTAGGAAAGGCTACAAAAAGTATTTCCAGTGCCATAAGATACCATCTCCCCTGACGGACTAGATTACAAAAATATTCAACCAAGGGAGGCCAAGTCTATGACTTGAAGTCAACTGGGTAATCACTGGAGGCATTTGGCTTTTTTGTTTTTGTTTTTGTTTTTTGTTTTGTTTTTTTTTTTGGCGGGGGGTGGGGGATGTCAGGAGTATTAGCATCCTATCCTACACTGGCTTCTATACCAGACTTTAACTCTGACTTGGTTTGTGCCAAGTAATTATAAATACTAATTGAATTTAAATAAAATGACTGGACTAGATTCTTAACCATACTGGTGCTACTCAGTCTCAAACATCTTTTAAGAACTTAATCCACATTAACTAAATAAAAAGTTGGTGAAAAATTTCTCTTTCAAAGTGGGAGGTACACACCATATTTTCAGTTAATTCTGAAACAGAAATAGCAGTGTTACTTTAACACAAAAACATTCTCAATGTCCTATTTGAAGTGTAGCAACCCAAGCAAACATGGGTGGCATTCCCTTGAAGAGTTGAAATAAATGTCACCCAGTATAAATTTCTGGATTTACTTACTTCCAATGAAAAATGAAAAAATATATAATCTCACAAGTTCATCTGATTTATTAGTGATGGAAAACAACTTAGAAAATACAAATTCCTAGTTCCCTGGCAAGAAAATAATACCAATAAACACTTGAGAAAAGAAGGAAATTATGACCAAGAACTAATGAGCTAAGAAATTTATATGACCTTATTAAAAGTTTATTTTCTTCTATTTGTGTACTATAGCAATTTTTTTTCTCTTCACCATATATTTTTCAATAAATCTTGATATGCAAATGGTATAAGGCATCCACTAAAATGAGAAGATGTCAACACCAGAAGAACTAGATGATGTCTAAAAACATTTAATACTAAGTTTAAAAAAGCATGGGAGGCCAGTTTAAACAAAGGCTGAATAAATCCGAAATTGATATGTGTTGTAATGAAAGCTGTATCACTATTCTTAAATATCACAAGAAGCATATTGTTAGCTACCCACTAGTATAAGAAAAAGATCAGTTTGTTAATAATAGGCTGGAATTTTAAAGTCCTGAAACTAAAACTGAAACTACTGAGAAAAGGAAAGACATACAGACAACTGTGTCTCATTTCTAGAAGATCTACTGCTCTCAAAAGTTTCTGCAGGGGAAGCACAGGCTTGCCCATATCATCTGACACATTTTATCTAGTAGTGGCCTCTGTCGCTCTTATCTCTTCATCAGCTGGTTTATCGAGACATTCCAACAATACAAATATATCGTCCAAAGGCGTCCCAGTGACACAGAGCATGCTACGCAAGCTACTCAGGCCACACTTTGCAGTAGCTTCAGAAAAGAACTGCACATTTTGGATACTGTATGTTCAAAATGAGTGAGGTTGTTCACTATAAATTCTTCTTATACTACTTCATTTATTTTTAAATTTGAATGTAATATAAGTAAATTTTAATAAAACATAAAAATTTGCCTTATATTTACAAAAAAATTTCGTAATAAGACATCAATGGTTAATATACTGTGTAACATGATCTTCAAAGAATGGCCAAAATGTTATTCAAAATACAAGTTATAAACAAAAAGATTCTCTTACAAAGAAGAAACAAACAGGACATTTATTTTCAATACATAAAAGAAATATAAATGTAAATATAAAGTAATATAAATGAAACAAATTGGCATTTATTTTAAAATATTTTATAACAACAGAATAGAAAATTTGGGATGTATTTCTAACATACACAAAATCTGCCAAAAAATGTGCACGCACTTCAGCAGTTTATTATAATATATACTTGAAAGCTAATGGCCATTATTGTGCTACTTCTTGCAGCTGTAGAAACCAAAGTTAATTTGTATTAATATCATGTCTCAATAAATTTAGTATCAAAATATTTATTCAGGCTTTTCTTTCCTGATGTATATATATTTTTTGGAAGACTGTGTATGTACCACATCTGGGACAGTAAGTCTCTATTGGATTGATTAACATTCACAGTTAACAAGCCTGAATCATTTTAGAATGTATAACTTCAATTCCCAGTACATAATACCTATTTTCAATAGTATTTGCTCAATTATTCAATAGAATTAAAGGAATCCACTACCCTCTTATCATCTTGCTCAATTTTTTAAAATGCTTTTTACTACCATGTTTCTAAATTTTAATTCTAAGAATACAACTTAAAATATCAGATAAATTCCTTCACATTTTCCACAGTACATGCCTTCCAGAATGCATTATATTACCTCTCCCCAGAGTACTTATATGTTACAAGGAGACAACAAGTAATGATGACATTTTAGCCATCTACAGTGGATGAAGATAGTGTGAATTTACAAATGTAGACCAAAGGCTACTACTTACTATACTAACAAATGAGAGTAGCTCATCTTTGATGTATTAAAATGTCCTCTGACAACTGAACATGTTAAAAAAAAACCTTGAAAACTGTTAAGTATCTTTTGATCCAGCAACAACATGTCTATAGTATAACCCAGGAAGTTGTTGAGAATCTTTACTGCTTGATTGAGGGTATAGCTCAGGTAAACAATACTTTCCTAGCATGTTCAAGGTCTTGGACTTGATCCACTTCTCCTTAACTAAAAAATAAAAGAATATTCATAGAAGATCTAATCTAAATTCTTCAAAAGAACAAAACAGAGATTAATGATTGTTTTGGCTTGTGTCAAGATGTCCCCCCAAAGCCTCATGTGGGCATAGGTGGGGCTTTTTCAGAGGTGGCTGAATATACACAGTGTGATGCTGAGATTAAGGGTGTGTGATTAATGACACAGTCCATTAATTGGTTTGGCACCACTCTAATCTTGGTAGACTCGATAGAATATATAGGGACAGAAAGAGGCTTTTCTTGTCCCTTGCTTGCTTTGCTGCCTTCTGCCCACCATGAACTGGTTCCCCTCTGCGATGCCTGTTTACCATGCCACCCTGCCTCAGAGCCAGCCAACTGTGTATGAAAACCTCTACAAATTGTAAGCCAAATAAATGTTCCTTCCCTTTTGTTGTGGGTGTCTGCTATTTTGTCTCACCAACAAGAAGAATAGCTAAGACAATTACTAAATGATTAGCAATCAAAAATCATAATGACGTATAGTGTATTATATTGGCATAAAATGGTTGCATTTCCTCATGATGGCATAAAATGATTATGTGAAAATTATATAATGAATATACAACAATGAAAGGCAGCAAGAGTGACTGCACACAGGAAAAGTGATTTTGTTTTCTTCTTGTTGTTTCATTTCATTTTTCAAGCTCTCTTCAATGAAGATCAATTTCAATTAAAACAAACTATAAATTTTGGTTAAGTTTAGGGAACAAGGCCAAATTGTTTGGGAAAGAAAAAAACAAAACAAACAACCACTTTCCAATTACTGAAGGCTGCCTCCTCTCCAGGAGCTTGAAATTGGCTGTCAAATTATCCTAACCAGTACTGTTATAACAAAACTTATTAAAAAACTAACCAGCAAGTATTAAAACCAATTGGGCTATAACAACCAGAACTATAATTTTAGTTTTACAAACAGTGCTTTTTTAATGCATGAAATAAAATTTTCAACTTATTTTAAAATGTAGTTAAATTATTAAATAATTGTAAATAGATCAAGATCTGTACTATATATAAGAAATCTACAGGTATACTTTGAGGAAATATGTTAGAAAATTAAATACTATTTGGGTTCTCAGAGCTATAAATAGAAACACAAAGCAAAATAGACAATAGAGTAACCTCAAAGTTTTAAAGATCAAGTAAAATGTTAAAAACAATTTATGCATTTAATAATCAGTTATGGGTCTTGAAATAAGGAAAATATTTAATTAAGATGAATAAAATAAAAAGAACTCCTATTTACACACTTAATTTCCAAAGTGTCGTATATTGAGAAAGCAGAAAAACGTTATTGCATAATCATCCATATGTGTTACCTATGTTAACAAATGAAAGGAACTGGTTGGGTATTCAACTAAGAGAGAACTTGGCAACTTAAAAAGAATATCTCCTGTCATAATCACTCATATTTTCCTGTATTTACACATGTAATATATGGGGAAATATATAATAAATATTAACAATGGCATCTCAGATTCAGCAGAGAAATATTTTTAAATGGAACTTGTAAACTCTAGTATATTCACAATCTAAACAACACATTTGATTTTCAAGTCATAGGGAATAACTCAGTTTCTAGAATTATTCATTGCAACCATTTCAATATATTTCATTTTTAAAACCATTTATTCTGAAAAGTATAACTTACAAATCTAGAAAAAAATAACTTCTCAGTAAAAGTATGCAAATAATTAAGAAATAAACCCTAGGAAAAATTAAATAGTAACAAAAATATGAAAAATGTAAATGCAAAAATAAAAGCAAATATATTTCACCTATGTAAGGCATACTAAGAATATAACTATAAATATATAACTTCTCGTATTTGAAAATAAGCATGAAATTGATTGCAAAAAGAAATCACAGTCTTAGAAAAGCATCATGTGGCAATTTTTAACTTTATTACCATTTTGGTGGTGCTGTGTCTCAGAGCAGATCACCTCCAACATTAGTACTCTGACCTTCTAGAAAACTGACAGATAAAGTTTATAGCAAGAAAAAATGAGTTTTTATGTGTCTCCAAAAGGGAATTCTTATGACACTAAAAGTCATACAGTATTATTGATTTGCTAACCAACTTCTTTTACTGCCAAATTACAGACAAGATTTCTAGAACAATATCTAAGCAAATTCATCATAAAGTACAATAAAAATAGGCTTGAATTTATGAGTCTAGAATCTTTGCAAACTTGAAATGTACATATAAAATCATTTTTAAAATCTGTGATTGTTTCTAGTCTCCTTCATTCCTAAAAGCACACGTACAATGTATGGAAACAGGCATTATTTTCTTATAAAACCATCCACAAAAATCAATTAGAATATTCAAAGTATTCCATTCACACAAATGAAAATAAGTTGCTTACTAAAATAACAATCTTCCATTTCACTGCCTTAAAAATTAAGCTGGCATGGATAATAAAAGTGTTTTCTGACTGGATATGCTTAGCATTCAAATATACTTAAAACAAAAACAAATATTAATCCATAATTAGATTCCATGGGTACAATCTATAGAAAACAGGTTTTTTTTTAAATTTTCTGCCAGCAATGTTAATGATTTGCAATACAAAACTTACAATACCATGCCTTCCATAAACTTATAAACAAACCTGCACAAGAATATGTTCTTCCTCTTCACCTTGAGCTTTAACTAGCATTCCCTCAGCAAACACTTACTTTGCCTACTTTGTGTTAGACAATCATTACTCTAGGTATTTAAGGATAAATTAGTCAACAATGCAAATGGTCCTCTTATCATGCACCATTTTTTCACTAGAGTATAAAAGAATCATCAAATAAATATACATGACATCGAAGTATCTGTAAAGAAAAGTAACAAAAGATAGAGGTTACTGAGGGTGGGAAGAGGGTATTTTATATAGGTAGTCACCTTGCTGCTAAGGAGATGACATCTAAACAAAACCAGAAGAGAGGAAGGGGGCTATGCAGATCTGAATCTAAAGCCTAGCATGAGCAGAGAATAGGAAGGTCAGTACAACCACAGAGCAAACAGAAATTTGCACTGTTCAGCATCATTTATTAAAGCATTGCATTCTATAAATTTACCCGAAGTGTTTTGTGATATTAATATGATGCAAATGTATGAACACAGACTCTGGTCTCTAACTTGGCTATAGTCAAAATAAACACAGATAAATGCTGTAAGATGTTTAAACTATATTTCAGGAGGGACCAAGAAGAAATGCTACTTCAAGAGGATGAACCAAGAGTTCTGAAAATACAGCATTGAGGAGATATGACAGATACTCTTGTCCATGAACCATTTTGTTCCTTTTGCTTTTGTCTGGAATTAAGGCTAAAATATTGATTGCTCAGCTGCAGAGACATAAACCACATTCCACACTTTACCAAGATGAAGTAGGAGGAAGGAAGGCTTCAAATAGGAAAGCACTGCTTGGGGAGCCAACACACTGTAGCACACTTCTGTCCATCAACTGTCCATCAACTGCCTCCAACTATCCAGCAGACCCACATGTGCTTCTGGCATCAGGCTTTCTGCGCCCAGGCTCCCTACTCATCTTCAACCTAAACTGCACATCAGCCTTCTAAATGATCTTCCTGGGGCTGGCGAGATGGCTCAGTGGTCTGAAGCACCTACTTGGAACAAGCTGAACTA
>NDGM011042746.1:0-16213 GCA_002564305.1 Octomys mimax | reverse complement strand
CGCTAGAAATGTGTCAGCTTTAAAAAAATAAAAAACTGGCTTTCTAAAAAAAAAAAAAAAAAATTGAGTCTCAATGTAATCTATGAAAATTGGCTTTCAGACAAAAGCTGAAGAAACACATGGGCACCTTCAAAACCATCAATGTTGAAGGCTTCAGAGGAATTATGGTAAAAGCGACAGATAATGTTCATAAGGAGATAATGAAATGCTGGTAGATATTTAACCTTTCACAGGTCAGAAATAAAGAACAAAGAAAGAGTTCTCAAGATACTTTCTATAGAATAATTCCATCAAAGGCAGAAAGGCCTGCACGCTTGCAGCCCCATATTCATGGGTCACTGTGGTCATGCCATGCTGGTGAGAGAGCACAGGCCAGATCCGCTCTTGCCTGTGTGGCCATGCTGACCCTCAAATCCTGGCTTTTTTTTCTGAGCAACACAACGTTGGACTCATCATTTGCTCTCTTGTGGACATACAACTCCTCTTTGAAACAGAAAAGGAGAGGAGAGAAGTTTACTCAACTCATTCTTTCTTTGCTCTCCTGTTTTGACAATCCTAACAAAAACTATTGGCCTGACATTGCTCGTCCGAGGTCCACAACCCCTGGCTTTAAATGCCCTACAGCCTTAGATATTCTAGCAGAAAGTCCTCTTCTGTTTTGTGAAAGCTGGGTCACTTTGGTGCTGACCTCATGAAACAGCATTTATTGTGTCTTGATTCAGGCCAAGTTGGAAAAGTGTGTTCAGAAGGATTTTGGTTTCTTTGTTTTTTGGCCTTTTCTGAACAGTGTAGAAGTTTCCTTTATGCTACCTTACAGTGTCTTCCTAAGGACCAGGAACAGGCGGGCACATGTGCCTCCATCTAATCCACCCACTGTAGACTTCCACAAAGCTCTGGTGTACGCTTTCCATTTCTTTCCTCAACCCTGGACACATGTGATAAGTGATGCACAGTAAAGCCCAGATCTTTCCAAAATCTAATCTGCAAGTGAATCTCCTGAAATATTATTAAAATAGCAGAGACCGATTCTGCATGTTTGGGGCTAGTGGGTACACTTCATGTCAGGTAATACTGCTGTTTCTGCACCCATCAAGAACCACAAGAATTTAATACTTTGGAGGTTTTCTGATTCTGTTCTGAGTTGTTCATCAAATAAATCAAGGGTAAGAAGAATTAGTCCAGAAATGGTTGTTGAGCAAGCAGACTAAAGACTATTTAATGTCTAATTTTTTTTTTTACTTTAGTGAGTTTGTTTAATTTGGTGACAATGTTGAAGATTCCGTTTTTGGGAATAATAATCTGTTTATGATTTTAATTGCAATAGGAATGCAATGACAGGCTAGGAAGAGACAAATCCTGGATTCTCTGAACCTTATTTTACTCAAAGGCAGGCCCAGTCAACACTCAGGAAATGACCGATGCATGTCTTGCCTCCTTCTTCACAGTGGGCATTTTTAATCATCTGCGAGCATCCCAGCCTATGCTGCCATCATTGCCTGCACTCCAGACGCACGGGCTGTGGTGCTGTACAAGCCTTGGTGTTGCTGCTCCTCAGCAGAGCTAGTAGGCTGAGGAAAACCTCCATCGCCAGGAAATAACACTGTGTAACGGGTGCCAGAATCGCTGGCCAATTTGAAAGCACAACACTCATTTTACAAAGCACTTCACTTCCAAAATTGCTCATCCAGGGAACAATACATGGAGAACCATGGCAGGAACATCTTTCTGGAGAAGATTTGGGCACGTAGGTAGTGCTCGCCCTAAAGACATGAGAAACATAAAGGTCAGCATTTGGGAGAGAATATAGAATGCTGACATATCATTAGAGTAATCAGAAATATTCAAGAGCACTGAAAATGATGAAGTATCAAATTTATCTAAGATAAACACGTCACTCTAGTTACTTCTTTTCTTACAAGTACTTTCTCATCTACTAATCATATCTTAATTTAGATTCTTCTTTCTTTCATTTCTTTAAAGTCAGCACTGTCATTTTTAACAGAATGCACTTATTTAAACTATTTCAGCTCTTTCCATCTTAACTTAATATGTCTAACTCTAATTCCAAGAGTCTTTGATAATTACTAAAGAATTTTAGGACAAATTCACTCATTCATTCAAGACCAACAAATATTGTCTCTCACTTATGTAGGTAATTTTTTAAGTCATGAAGAAGGAGCAGTAGAAGTAAAAAAAAATTCTTATCTTCATGAGCTTTTACTGTAGTCTATTTTCTGTCAGATGCTATTAAGTTCTAGTGAAAAAGAAGAAAACCTTAACAGGGTAAAAGTCATACCAAGGCCAACAGAGCTTGTAGAAAATGAGAGAGGCCTTCACATGCCCAAAAATTGAGAGAGTGTTCTGTACAGAAGAAGAGTGAGTGCAGGGAGGTCAGGGAGCAGCTGACTCAGAGAGCAGTGAAAGTAGTAGGTGGGGGGAGAGGTCAAACAGGGAGCACTCAGGGAACCAGCCCTGTCCTCGTTTAGGGGTGGAGCAGAGAACACGAACAAAGTTGTCCAAGAAAGTGGACCTAGGAACTCCGTACAAAACCAAAACACACCTTAAGTAGAGTGTCTGAAGCAGTTGTAAGATTTGTTATCTTAAAGGAATGATGGAGGATTAGGAACTGGACTGCACAATACAATACATTATGATGCACATACTTCCCCCAATTTCTTTGTTGGGGAAGCTTTCACACTGATTCTACAAGAGGTGGAAATGCAGAGGTTCGCTAATGGCACAACGCACCATGATAGCAATGACCAGCATGTTGTCACTCCAAACCAGCTCCTAAGTACTCATCAGACTGTTGAAATAGGACAGAGACCATTGTCTTCCTTCATGTTCACAGCTCTAGATCTGAATGTAACAGAAATGTTTGAAAAGTATTCATTGGCTGAGGGACCAAAGATAGAGGGGACAGGGCCAAAACAGGGGCCAAGCCAACTCTGGGGACAGACCATCTGGCATCTGGGCCTGGAGCCAGGAGAACCAAGAAAGTGCTTGAAACTTCACATTGAATCCACATGAGGCCCGAGTTACCCAGGGCTGAGCAGACATCTACCACATGTCTATTTTTCTGATCACCCCCTGGGGACCAGTGGTCACAGCCCTGTGCCAGCCAATCAGGGGCCTGTGTGACAGGCACTGTGCATTCCCACTCCTGAAAGCCTCCCCTCACAGAGTGGATGCATCCCTTTTCAGTATGAATGAATCAAATCGACAGGACACAGTGATGTCCTGGGCACCATGGAGTTTGGTAGAAAGAAAGGACATTTCCGAATCGGACCCCTAGCAATGAAGTGTAACTGTCTCCAGATTTAAGAAGCACAGTCTGAGGGACAGAGAAAAGGACCCCTTCCTCCCTTCCCCACACCCCACCATCTGCACACTTGCTATAAAAGGGGTCAACCTGAGATTTCGAATCAGATTTTTCGACCTTCAGGCCTTCTCATTATGTCCCTTCACTTCAATAATAAATTAATAATTTTAAAGGGATAAAGATGGGCCAGGGAGATAGCTCAGCAGCACAAGTGCCTGCCTGACAAGCACAAGGTCCTGAGTTTGATTCCTGATGTAAATAAATACATAGAGAAAGAAAGAAGGAAGTGCAGTTGTGAAAGGCTTCACACGTCTGAATTATGCCTCTCCTTTAATCAGTTGTGTATTTTTATCTCTATGGTACAGGTGAGCAAAATGGCAAGGATGACAGTGTCAAGTGACACTTATTCTACATCTAAAATGTGTTAGGCATTGCTAGAAGCAACCGTCCTGGGTTTTTATTCTGTCTTACACCTTTACGCATCTGTCTGGCTGCCAAGATCCCTGTTGCCTGCTTTAGACTCCTTGACAGAGCCAAGCTCGTGCCTGCCTGGTGGACGGAGAGCGCAGCCAGGTGCCCGCGATGATCTGCCATCTCCTGACGGCTTCCCCCGACTTACTCTGGCTTTCATCTTTCCTGTTTCAATGCAGAGATCACCCAGCCAGGCGGCCCCTTCTATGTCTGAATACCACCGACTCTGCTTGCTTTCTCTCGCATTGCCCTATGCTGGACATTTCCGACTGTCCTGTGGAACTTGATTTAGTTATCAACCACTTATCTGTATCACCCACATACAGAGCAGAAGTGGGTGATCTCCACTCGAATGTAAGCATCCAGAGGGCAGGACGGGTCCCTCCTGCATCATTAGGGGATGGAATGCAAACCCTAAGCAAACACACGCTGCTTCGGTGCTGGAATCACTGGTGGGTCAGTGGTGCAGCAGGACTGGGGGACACCAGTCCTCACGCACAGCTACGAGAAACCAAAATGTGCAGCTCCCAGGAAAATACCCAAGCGATCCCTTAACAATCTAAATAGCAGATAATTAAGCAGCCCCAAACCTCTTCTGGTGGACACATTGCCTAAGGCAGAGGGCCCCAAGTTTTAGCTTTCTGGGTCCCACTAAGTGGAGAAGATTGTATTGGGCCACATTTAAAACATGTGATGCAGACAAAGGTAACTATATAGTGTCGAATACAAAACCAATAAATAAAAAGCCATTTATTTTCCTAGTAAAAATGACATTGTACATGCTATTTTAACAAGACTGTAAGAGAAAACCTGTGATACATTTTTGTACTTCCCTTCATGTTAAAAACTGCATTACTGAATTAAATTATTAAACAAAATATCAAAACTTACATTTAATAATTAGGAAACTTAGATGTCTACATAATGGCGATAAGTGCACCTTCTCAAGCACACATTTGCAGCCGGAGCCCATATGCCAAGAAGCATCTGGCCACTGAGTGCGAGCTCTGGGCTCAGGGGCAGAGTGAGAACACCCTGAGCCCTTCCCTGCTAGCTCTTTGTTATCACCTACACAGTATACACCAAACACCAAGCAATCCAATTGTGAAAAATACAGCTAAAAGTCACACCTAGTAATCTTAAAGGTTTATAATCTTTCCAGGTTGCAACAACTACACCTGCTGTCAAAAGCCACCCGCAGTCAATAGGCTGTGGGTTGGACATGCCTGCCACAGAAAGACACCAGCATTGTCCTGCATTAGGGCATGTGTATTCACAGGCACAGCAGCACCAATAGCAGCAGAAGTGGGAAGGGCCTAATGCCCATCAACAAGTGGATGGACAACTAAACGTGCTTGCAGTACAAAGTTGTGTTAGTTGTCAAGAAAAAGGAGACAGACTGATGCCTGCTGCAATGTGGATAGACCTCAACATATCATACGAAGAAGTGTCGTCTCAGAATGCCACATAGTGCATTGTTTTTATTTAGTTATTTTTAGAACAGGGACAGCCATAGAAGCAAGAACAAGAATACTAGCTGCCAAGGCAGGGGTGGAGAAGGTTTATAGAAAATGAAGAGTTAGTGCTAATGAACATAGAGGGATTGCCCCAATTGATGATGTTAATTGCACAAGTCTGAGTACATTAAAAACATTCACTTAAGGCCAAAAATTAGAGAAAAAGAAGGGCTGCAAGGACAGCCAACATTGTACCCAGAGCCTTTCAACGTCAGTGAGGACTCAGGACATAGGAGAACCTGTACTGTAATATCCCGTAACTCAGTTGTGTGCCAAATTTTCTGGTCAAGGAGATTATGGGGCCACAGAAGAAAGTGATAGATGATGTAGAGTGTGCCTAAGGAGAGTCACATGGGGAGAAAACATTCTCTCAGGCTTTCACAGACAGTAAACTGATCAAGCAATGGCCGTGACTCATCCACATGGCTGACAGTGATGAAGAATCTACAAACTTTGGTACACGGTTTCAGGGTAAGTCCTGAGGAAATCTGAGTGAACTTGTCAGATACAGAAGTTACATTTCTTGTTATGTAAGACTTGCTTTATCTTGGCCTTAACCATCCAGCAGAACAGTATAAAAATGAAATCTAAAAAGTAAAGCCATATTAATATGCTGAGCTGTAAAAGGCTCAAGACAACTTCTGCATTGCCAGTCCTATGGATAACCCACTACTGTTATGGACTACTGGACTAAATTGAATTATTTTGATGAATTCATGCACCTAAAATATTTAAATGGCAATGGAATACACATCTTTGACAAAACTAAACAAAAAAGAGGATACAAATGAAGAACCATTTTTTTCTGTATACACAAAATAGTTAGGATAGACATACAGCTACTTTCTCTTAATTGAATGAGAGGAAAGATTTGCACTAATAGTGTTAGTGGACAGGATATCTTGCCTGCATCTTGTACTATGAGTAACCACTATGAAGACAACAATATGCAATCTATTTATTATTGAAGCTGTCCTACTAATCGATTTTGAAACTGTCTCATTGCTACTTGTTTCTCAATAAAATTAATTAAAAAATAAACTTAAAAAAACAAAAAAATAATATCACTTATACACCAAATGGGTGACTTTTGTGGTGTGTGACCTGCACAGTGTTAAAGGCACAAGATGTCTCAGTTTCTTTTCTCTCGCTGCTGGGACAAAACACCAGACACCCAAAATTAAGGAAAGAAAGGTTTACTTAACTCGCACTTAGTGGAGGTTTCAGTCCATGCTCAGCTGGCTCTAAGGCAGAGCCGCACATGGCAGAGGGCAGCAGTTAATGGAAGCAGAAGGCAGCAAAGGGCAAAGGGAGGAGCAGTGGCGGTGGGCTGCTAGCAAGCCTCTCTGGCTCCCCACATCCTATGCAAATTACCACCCCAGGGCAGGGGTAGCACTCACACCCATACTTCCTGCCCTGCCCTGGATCATGAATCAGTCACTAATCTCAGAACCCTGTCCCGGTGACTGCATGGAGCTTTGGGGGGACAGCTAGACACAAAGCATAAAACAAGACAAGGGAGATTACAGGAGGTTTATGGACTTTATTTTCCTTTGTTGTAAAGTAAACCATTTTCTAGTTCTCTTGTACATTTATGCTCCTCAGTATCTGTGCCATTCATGGTGAAGCATCATCAAAATAAAATGCTACTTCTTGGGAAGTTTTCAGTTCAGCATCATTAGCTGCCTCCTAAGTCAATGTCAGATTAGTCAATTAAAAACAACTTTTTTAGAGAAAGCAGGACACACATGCATCTTTTACATCAAATCTGTATTAATTTCTGTGCTATATTTAAATCACATTTTATATGATTACCTGAAAGCATGGGAAAACATCCAGAATGTATTCTACATTTCAGGATAAACTTACCTGAAAGGCAAAACCTTCCATGTCCTTCTGTAAAATATAGCTAGGATGACTTCCCCTGTCTGCAAGCTTGGCTGCTCTACACATCTTGGACTGCTTCAGAACACTTGAAGTTAATGTACCAAATGCCCCTTTTGGAATTACTTTGTCCTTGATTTTTTACAACCTTGTGTATTTCAACACAGATTTAACTCACATGCTCATGAGTCCCTTACACTTGAAATCATCAAAAAGTTATATTTTAAGGTGTTTTGATAACCAAAAAAGCTATTGAGGCTTTAATTATTAGAAACATTTATAAAAGTATTTCTAAAAATATATAAATTTATAAAAAGGAATCAGGAATTTTTGTCTTTCCAGGATTAAGCTACAACTCTCAGGGCTTTTGTGTCAGGTGTCTTTCAAGTTGTACCAGAGAAGTCTTCCTATTTGCCGTAGATAAATGGGGCGGCAAGAGGATGGCAGCACCCATAAACGCACTGAGGCCGTTGCGAGGGCCCAGCGCATATGGCTCTGGCCACAGGTTACAGTGCTTGTGAGCTTTTCAACTTGCACTTTCTAATGAAAAGTTCTGAAAATACAAATTGTCAGGAAGGTGCAAGCTGTCGCTTGTCCAGCTCTGTGTTTCCAACTTTGAACGTGCTGCCTCTTACCATTTCTCAGCACTTCATTGCACTTTATTTGAAAAGTGCTCAGTAGTCTTTTCAAACTTAGTTTTTACGCTAGGTACAAATTTGTATTTCTTTCATGAGACGTAAGAACTATGTCATGCATTTTTATGTATCACTGCTTCCACAAAACTGTTTTTCCTGTACATTATCTTCATAGCAGGTAAAATCACTGCTAATATTGTACAAGAAAGCATAGTTAAATGCAAATCACTATATGTTTTAAAATAATGGTTCCTTCCAGGCTTTTTTTTTAAATTGTTAAATTGATTTAGTTCCTGATTCATCACACACACTTAAGATGCTTTAAGTGTTTGCAGCTTCAAATCTTTTCTGGCTTCACTTTTCAGAAGTGGAATATGTAATGTGTCCTTACTTACTTGGCCCATATGGATTCATGAGTATCATTTCATCTCCATGTGTCCATTTACAGATCAATTACGCTTCCTGAGGAGGCCACTTGATCTGACACTTAATTGCCTGGCCTTCTTCATTTTTTTTTTCTTAGTAGATCAGATATACATTACTCTATGATATAAGGATACTTTTATAAAGTCTTCTCTCAAGTATTTTCCTGTTGAATATCGTTCAGAATTTATAGAGCTTCAGAATGAGTGTTTACTTTTATGTATTGTAAGTCCTTGTAAAAGAAAGCCAAATGAACTTTTTTTTAGATAACTGAAGTCCATATTGTATGTTTAAATGTAGATAGTGATTAAGTTAAACTAAACCAAAATCAATCTCATTTTTATGTAATGTTTGTCTTCTTTGAAGTGCTGTTAGTGATGTAGTCATTAATGGAAAGTACTTTTACTACTTGAAAATTATCAATAAATGCAATGGGGACCCAGTTAACCTTTGAACTTATCTCTGTAGACAAGAAAACATCACAATTGCTTCTTAAAAGTATATGAAAACATTAGACCCTCAATGACAATCAAATTACCTTCAAGCTCTGAAATATTAGATGCCTTTTTAGTGTGATAAAATCTAGGATTTTAGAGATTTTTAAAGCCTGTCTTCTTAATCACCTCAGTTCTTGTGTATTTCTTGTATATGTTAAACAAAGAGCAAGTTTACTACCTTTAAACTATAAAATGTTGAGCTACATTGGGAGATTTCAATGTCAAGCTAGTTAAATGTGATTCGTTCAGCACGTGAATTTGTATGTCACACAGCCACAATGGGGGCTTATTTGGGTTTCCTGGTTTTCTGTGTTGTTTTTGTAGCATGAGGACCAGGAGCTTTCATTCACTGTGCCTAGGTCATTATGGCCTTCCCTTTCCTAAATAAGTTATGGTGTGAATTCTAAACTGAGTTGCTTAAGTTCACAAACAATGATGGCGGGGCATGAGGCACCCTGGGAATCTACTACTCAATGTGGCACTTATTTAAGTTTAATTGCTAGGGATGTTCCCACAGATTTTCCAATATATGAAAGCACTCAATACTGCTTCTCTGCAGTAAAGTTGTAAAGTATTTCAGTGGACAATTTCTGCTACATTTTATTTATCTGGAGTTTGAAAACAATACACTGATATCAACTCTCCAAGTGTATTTTGAAAATTTTGCATGACTCTCTCACTAAGAAGACATTTCACAGTGAGGAAACAGGCTTCAGTTTTAATTTGAAAGAATATTTATTTCATGCCAAAAAGGAATGGTGGCTACCAGCTACCACGACTTTAAGTGCTTATAACATGACAGGTGTACACAGACATAAAGACTAAATCAAAACTTGAATTTACTTTACCTTTGGGCAGTTTGCTGAAGGAATTATTTCATTATATTCCAGCTGTGTTTGATAATCTCCCTGCATCCCAAGTATATCATTGACACGTGCACGATTACATTGAAAGTGGGAAGGCCTTTGCCTCTTTTTAGAGACAATGAACATTAAAGTGAATCTTTAAGTATAAAGCTTGTGTTTCGTCAATCTTCTCAGTCCCGATGTGCAACAAGCAAGTGATATTTCCTTGCTTAATACCAATAAACATTTATAAATGAAAATTGGACATTTTTTTCAAGTGTTGTTGCACATCCAAGTACTTTAAAAGTGTCATTATTCTATAACTACATAAACATTTCTAAAGTTTCAGAACTTTTGTTGTGTTGCTTTTCTTAGATATAATATTAAAGGAAAATATTTTTGCATTATTTTGTAGCATTAGTATTTTGTGGGAATATTAAAAACAAGAATAATGCCATTTTTTCATGACAACCATTTATGTGCTGACACAGGAGCTCATCTAATTCTAAATTCTTAGGCTGCAGTGTGAAAATAATCTCTTCTATCGAGAGCTTTGCCTATGGACCCCCTGCCTGCACAAATGTCTCCATATTTCCTCCAAGTTGTTTTCCAGGGTGTAAGCCATCTGTGGTGGGGTGCTTCGTGGAGCACAGGAGCATATATGCTGTGTTTGGTCTCCTTTATGCATTTATTTTCTCTTTCGTTGTTTTGGTTATGAAGACAAATTTTCTCTGTGACTATTGTATGGCAGTTGTAATTTAAAAGTGTACTGAAAGAGTCACTTCTAAATTTCAGTATAATTTCAAAGCTCAATTGGAGATAAATTCCAAGTGTCCCTAAGTGTTGCAGGAGCTACCCTGTACCACACAGTGGCACTGAAACTCGAAGTGACGCCGCAGACTAACCGGCTATTACATGACGAGTAAACAAGTTTAATTGTGTTATTCACCTCATTGACTTTAATGAGTCAGTAATAGATGTAATAGGCACCTCAGGACCAGATGGCACCGGGCAGGAAGTCCCCATGAAATACCATTTTTTCATCTCAAGTGTCTGATAAATACGTTAAGCTCTTGTGCGATGGCGATTGTTAAAATTTCTTCACAGCTGGTCAGTCACTGTGCAGGGTCGAGTCCAGCCAGTGCCGTTGACTGCTTATGGTCTCATGTTTACATTTATAGAAAGCAAGGGTGGAAAAGAGATCTTTTTTTTTTTTTCTGAAATGTAACATGATACAACAATTGAATTCTACAAAATTTGCGTATTCATTAAAATCCGCAGAGGGACTATTTTGAAAGGGACTGGGTCACCAAGTACATCCAACACTCACTGTGTGTGACAAAGATGCACACAGAGTATAACGTGGTGTGACCTGCACGGTGGCAGTGCAATACCCTGCAGACGTGTATGGTTGGAGGCAACAGAATATCTGTTGGGGACTATATGAACTACTAGTTGCAAATTCTCGAACATAGGAGGCTTACATTCCGGACAAAATTATTTCATTTGTGTTATAGGGTTTTTAAGAATTTAAGTTGAAACTTTAAGAATTTCTAACGAGTAGCAGTGGATTTGCCTTCAGTATTCCTGAATACTGTATTTGGAGCAGGAATTGTAATTATTTCTTTCATCAGATACTTGGCAGCGTTCTTTTATGAAAAGAAAAATGAGAAATAATTTTTCTTACTGTAACATTTAAAAAGTGACTCTCTAGCTAATGCAAAAATGTTGCTTTAACAAGAAAGATGATACTTTTGCTCAGTTATGTGTTTTTATTTTGTATTATGTTGTAACTAAATAGATAGCTTGTTGTTATACTGTCGTGCCAAATAGTGTTTGCAGGTTTTGGTAAAAACCTTGAAACACAAAATGAAATAATATATATATTGAAGATTTCAAGATTTCATTGAATCATATTGTTTAAATGGCAACATGCTATTCTCCTTATCTTCATCAAAGAAGTTTATACCTTTTCATGGAAGGAAAAGATATTGGGGAATATGAATAACTTCGGAGAGACTTGTTTTTTAACACGTGTTTAAAATCTTAGTCAAAGCTGTGTGCTACTCTATTGTGGATATTTCTCAATGTATGTACCAGATTTCATAGCAGAACAGCAAGCCTGTTTTACGGTTTACAAAAGGCGGCATGTCGGAGAATTTTATTTGTGGGTTTTGGATACTTTTATATCACTTGCCATCTGTGATGGGAAGAGGAGCTCACATTGTCTTAATTTGGGTAAATTGAGGCTGTTCATCCTAACAGGAAGAAAACACTGTCCTTTATTATTTACTAATTGCTAATTCATCTTGGAAAATTGCACCTAACTTCTGCAAATGGTAGATTAATAATTTAAAGATATTTTCTTGATTTAAAAAATAGATGTGGAAAAGTTCACGTATTTGTCTTGGTCTCTCTATCTCTGTCTCTCTCTGACTCTCTGTCTCTCTCTGTCTCTCTGTCTCTCTGTCTCTCCCTGTCTCTGTCTCTCTGTCTCTTTCTCTCTCTGTCTGTGTCTGTCTGTCTGTCTGTCTGTCTGTCTGTCTGTCTGTCTCTCTCTCTCTCTCCACCCTACAGAAGTGTCTTGTACAGTCTTCCCAGAAACACTACTACAGACTATGGGGTCTTAAAACCCCAGGGAACAGCTCCTCAGTGCAGAGATCAGTGCTGCGACATGGAACCCCAAGGGACAAGTGCACTTTGCAAGACCTTTGTTCTTATGACACAAATGTATATAGCAGTGTGCCAGAAATCTGAGCCAGATCTATGAGGAAGGAAAAAACAAAGAAAATGTATAAGAAATAGGAAATATTGGCAAAAATATTTTAACATGTTTTATGAGATGATTGTGAGTTTAAACTATCCATAAAATCTATAGACTTTTGGAGAATAAATAAATAAATGTGGCAATATTGCTAATTACTATCAAGAAAAAATAAATTGAGTTTGAAGATACAAAAGAACTTGAATATGAATTTTAAAGTATAATGTCATATCATCATATTAACAATATTTAAAAGCCCAACAATGTACTAATCTAAATGAAAATGTTCTGTAGTCTTTATACAAGTAGTCA
Source organism: Octomys mimax (assembly GCA_002564305.1). Classification (NCBI taxonomy): domain Eukaryota; kingdom Metazoa; phylum Chordata; class Mammalia; order Rodentia; family Octodontidae; genus Octomys; species Octomys mimax. The sequence continues at coordinate 3,543 of NDGM011042746.1, read as the reverse complement.
AAAATATATTTGAAATTAAATATTCAAATCTAGATTATCTATGTATGTATGTATATATATATATATATATATATATATATATATATAATTTTCTAAGAGTAATTTCCCTAAGTTCATGTATAGTTTTGCATGGTCAAATACTGTACATAAGCAGTACTCTTGCAGAAATCCATAAGATGGTTCTAACATTCATATAAAAACACAAAGGTCAAAAATAGCCAACACAATTGTGGAATGGAACATTATGGGAGGACTCTGCCTTGAAGATTTAGGATTGGAACAAAAAGCACCAAGCTAGCATTATAGTGTGGAAGTGGAGACACACGCAGCATTAAAGTCAGAAAGAGCTGAGGTCCTGCTCCATTTATACAAGACTACCAGGTGGACAGCGATGTTGTCATGGTGTTGAAGTGGCATCGGAAAGATTTCTCAAAAGGGAGGGTGTGGAGTGCCATAGCCAGCTTGTGTGGTAGTGGGAACACTCTCCTTTATAGAAAAAAAATATTGCCAGCAATAAACATCAACTAAAGTTATTGAAGGAGAGATGACTTTTGGAAATTTTAAATTGAGTTTGACATTTATCTTCATCTCAGTATAAATACATAAATATATAGAGAAGAAAATCATATAACTACATGAATGTATTGTTTTTAAAAAATCAGAACATTGAATCCCAAGTGGTTTTGTTACAGTGACCATTTCTGCTTCCAAATCCTACTTTTGCCAATTGATCAATGACTTGCCCAGATTGGCCATTGAACACTTGCGCTCAACATTAGTTATATGTCAATTATCAATCTCTCTTCACTCATAATTGATGGAAGCATATTAAAAACCAAGTTATAGGCTTATTAAAGTAAAACTGATGTACAATTAAATTCAGCAATTTTCAAGTACAAGTGGGGTGAAGTTCATAATGTATCACCACATTGAAGACCCAAAACCTCGCATCACCCTAAAAGACTACTTGTATCTCCTCTCAGTCCATCTCCTTTCCCTTCTTCTCACTTCCAGAGAACCACTGTTTTGTTTCTTGTCCTTATAACTTGGCTGCCACCATGATTACATTTTGTAAGAAGCGTGGGCGTTGTAGCAGAGCATCTCGTGGATGATGGCCTTCATTTACTAAAGGCCCTCGAAGCAGATACTTTGTATCATCCATCCATTTTTTTTCTTTTTGTTTGTTATTGCTCTAATAATTTACATTCAAATATGTTTATCCACTTGCTGAGTAAAAATAGTATTCCCATTTTGCTTTTTTATTAAATTTGCAGATATTATCAGTGAAGCTACAAAAATGCTGAAATCCGATGTTTTTGTGTGCATGTATTTTTATTTTGGTTCAATAAATACTGAATGGTCAAATTGTTTACATGGCAAGTATGTTTGGCCTAAGAAGTAATATTGTTTTCCAGCGTGGCTGTCCTTTTGTGCTCCACCAGTAACGTCACTTGAGGATGTTCTGTTCATTCTATGCACTTAGCAGCAGTCTTATCAGTCTCATTGTGACTCTAATTACATTATCCTGGGAATTAATAGTGGTTATCTATGTACATTGTAAGTACATCACATGTGGCTGGAAAGGGTTTACTTAAATACTTAATTATATTTTTAATTACATTAATTGCCTTATTGAATGAAACAAGTTTTTATGACCTCTTGATGTGAATCCATTTTAAGATACATGATTTGAAAATATTTTGCAAATCACAGTAATTTTTATTTTTATTTGATGATATTTATTTTAAGTTTTTGATTTTTATTTCATAAGGAATTGTGAAAAAGCAAAAACTTTTACTTTTTAAACTAAGTGTATTTATAGTTAGGAAACTTTTTGATAAATATTTGAAATTTTGTTTTAGTTTGAAAGCTTATTTCACATGGTACAATATACATGCAGATTGTTACAGGGGCTGGCCAGATAGCTCAGAGGACTAAAGCACCTGCTTAGGCAGGCACATGGCCCAGGGTTTGATCCCAGAGCTGCCCCGGGGCATGCTGAGACCATGATTGAGACTGGGCGTGAGGACGCATGCCTGTAATCACAGTGTTCAGGAGGCTGAAAACAGGAGGATCACTACAAGGCTGATCTACATAGTGAGACCCTGTGCACCTTGTATTAAATACATAAAAAAACCAATTATATGTAACTTGTTACAGAAACTCTTAAAATTTAAATTAAGCAAAGGCAAGTAAAATCCCAATTCAAGATAAATTCCTGAATTTAGCCCATGACTTTAATTATGCAGAATTGATTCTCATATGCTTTAAATACTTTATAATCAAAGCATCCGTATGAAATGTTTTTAATAGTTTTATAAGTTTCTATTGTATTTTTTAAGAATTTCCAAATCTGTCTTTAATAACTTTTAGGAAATAATATTGAGTCTACATAATTTGATATATTGTTATAGAAATAGCAACAAAAATAGAGGATTAAAGGTTTTTTCTTTATCTCATGGTAATTTTTGATTATTGAACAATATACAGTACTACACAAGCTGGAGACACACTGAACTCTAAGCAGCACTAAGAACCTGAACTATTAAAAATGCTCTGGCAGCAAACTCATGTCGGTGAACCCACAAGGGTCATCAGCCAAATTAACTTGCACGGAGAATCCGGTAGGATGACGCGGCCGTGTGAAGTATGTGCTCTCACGCACAGAGCGCACAGCGTGATGCCTACTCACGGCTGCATCAGCAGTACAAAATTTTAGGAAAGCCTTCTTACCATTAGGATTTCAATGGCTGGCACATGGCATTAACACAGTAACTACTTCTCATGTAGGTTAATGCCAGCGTGTGTAACTGACACATACACATACACATGACATGCGTGTCTGTATATACATATATAATCCATGCATATATATTAATGAATACATGTATGTGGAGAGAGAGAATGAAGAAATGGATGTAGGGTACCACCACAAAATGCAGACAACACAAAAGTGCCAGTGGACTTTAAAATTTGTTAAATTCCATTGCAAGCCAGGAAAGATAAATTCACTACACAGTTGTCTCAACCATCCGAAGTTTTCTTTTTTTTTTTTTTTTTTTTTTGTGGAACCGGGGATTGAACTCAGGACCTTGTACTTGCCAGGCAAGGACTTATTCTACTGAGCCATCTCTCCAGCCCCTCGAAGTTTTCTTTTATGAGTATTATTGGAACAATCAATAGTATGAGCACTTATTTCCTCAATTCTGAGAATGCTTATGTTTGCAGTAAAAAGTGTTAAATAATGATAGAAAGTATATGCAACTCTCAAACAATTAAAAATCACTTGTGTGTATTTCCCAGAATGTTTGCCAAAATAAAGTTTTAAGAAAGAAGTTGTGTCTTGGCCAAGGTTCTCATTGCTGAGGCAAAATACCAGATGCCAGAGTTAAAGGAGGAAAGCTTCATCGTAGCTCACCAACTACAGGGATTTCAGTTCGGAGTCGGCTGGCATCCTGGCAGCGTGGCACGGCAGGGCGGCATCACAGGTGTTATGGTTTGTGTCTAGTTGTCCCCCCAAAGCCTCATGCAGTCATAGGGTGG